>JAOYSI010029902.1:0-67591 GCA_025775065.1 Hiodon alosoides
ATATATATATACACACACACACACAAGCTGGAGATGTTCTACTTCCCACATGGGAATTGTTGGTCCTTTTGAGACAATTAAACAAATGGCTGTGTTAAAATATAGAGGGTGTTTGGTGAAAATAAAATATACTGAATTGTATTTGGTATTTTCAGCAGATGTCATTCAACTCAATATTAATTTTGAATTGATGTCAAAATTATCACAAGTGGGCAAAAATAAATATCTTATTTTTTATCTAACTACACTGGCTATTGGTTTGCAAGTCTGAAAGGGAAAAATACATTTTATTTGCTTCTGGGAACTTCCGTTTTCTGTTATTACCCATATAAACCATACGATGGCACTGGTGCTTGTAAAGACTTAAAAACTTCTACATGCCGATGATCATTCCATCATGGGTCTCTCGTGTGCGCCGCTTCCTAGCTTTCCACAATGACGGATTGACAATATTATCTGTGTCCAAGACGCGTTAAGTTACACTGTTTTTTGAGTCACCAGCAGTCAATGTCCAAAGCAAAGTGCATAAGTTTGACCTTCTCCGTGTCAGAAAAACGTGGTATTTGAAGGCATCACATCTTAGCATGCTATTTAATCAAAGCTACTTTTGACTTCTAATATTCAGACTTTCACTGAGAAAAATAATTTATTTTTGCTCAGTGGTGCCCTACGGGGCGTGGGAAGGAAGAAAAGACATCGCCCATCAACGGGAAATCCTTGAGCATTAGCTCACTAAGCGAAAAACATACTGCCTTAAGTAGCTAACAGCTACAGGACTAAACCCGTAGCATGACCTTCAACAACATAAAGTCCATACAGTTGGATTTGTTCGGTCAATACAATAAACGTTTTTCAGCGAGTTGTACATTTTGTAATTCGCTGTTTTGAGCATATGTTACAAGTGGTTATCAGCGTGTTATTTGTATGTCAATAGCGTATTTGATTATTCGTCAACTAAGCCGCGAACGTAAACACGCAGCCGCAGGACGCTGACTTTTTCTCCCGTAGTATTGGTATTTGATGACGAGTCTCTTGAATTTCCATTCCACATCCCGCCCAAGTCGGACACTGGACGCTGTATACGCATTGACATCACGTCGCCGTTGCCGGCCACACCCATTCGCCATATTTCCAGACTGAAACTGATACTGTACATACAAGAAAGGGGAGAGGCTTGAGTTCATGTTTTGTCGGGCACAGATGTACAGAGGGTCACCGCCGCAGTCGCAGTTGTGGAGGACTAGAAGACAAATTTGAATTGCAGAAAATAGTATTCAAAGGAAGATAATTAAATTAATTCAGTTTAACCTTTCTCTCCTTTTAAAACTACCCAGGGTTTAGCTACAAAAGCAGTTGGTAAGTAAAGCTATGGAATGGAATTTACCCTTAAAATCCGGACTATTTATTTATGTTTAGCCGGACCGTGTTGTGTGTCATTTATTTCCCCTACCTGCTGATTTCTAGAGATTAAAGGTGCGTTGGTTTGTTGCGAGCTAATTAGCTTACTTGATAAGACGGAGTTGAATTAGTATCACGCCAAACACCTCGTCAGCCTCTCGTTGTTGCCTGCTTCATCTTCATGCCTCTCGGGCGGTGTGCGGTTTCCAGGTAGTTACTCAAACGTTGGACAGCTTTTGCATTTTGTCAAACAAGCTACCTCGCTAACTTGGAAAGTACATGGTCAAT
Source organism: Hiodon alosoides (assembly GCA_025775065.1). Lineage (NCBI taxonomy): Eukaryota > Metazoa > Chordata > Actinopteri > Hiodontiformes > Hiodontidae > Hiodon > Hiodon alosoides. The sequence continues at coordinate 1,687 of JAOYSI010029902.1, forward strand.
CGTTAATTCGTCTCAATATCCAGACGGTACCATTGCGTTTGCCGTTGTTTAATTGGTTGCAAATATAATACAATTAAGCTACCTACGGATATTTACTGGCTTGCTGGGTATGTGTGATGAGCTAGTCTGTCTGTATGATTGACTCTGACTAGCTATTATGATAACAGACACTGACTGCAGATGTTTGCAACGAATCCACCCCGAAAATCCAATATTTGAATTTTTTTCCCGTAATTATTTTATTCTCTATGAAACCGTTTGTTTGAAACTAACCATCAAGACATGTAGGCTTTCTCCCTATCCGTTCAGACTGTTTGATTGCATGACCACTATAAAGAGGTATAATTTGAGATCGAACTGTTCCTGCTTACAGAATCTGCCAAACCAGAATTATTTATTTTTACTTGTTATTTTGATTATTTGAATGAGGGCAATCGCATAACGTTGTTAGGCAGTGTGTGTCCCTTGAGTATAAGTCAAACCACCCGACGGGTACGTTTACAAATAGCATGTAGACCCTGTTGCTCGCACATATGCTAATCAAAAAGTGATTTTGATCATTTGTAACGCTCTGAGAACGCACGCTTGTTCATAAGACACCACACCCTTTGCTGGAAGCACTGCTAATACATCCCGAAGTTCCATATAACCGCATTGATGTGGTTAAATATGATATTGATGGATGTGTGTGCCCCAGCGTGTACAGTTTATTCAGAATATTTTAATGAGTGTTGAATCCAAGCCCGAATTTTCTTGACTAGGAATCTGTTTGTACATCCCAGATCGTCATAATCTAGTTTTTGCAGATTGAAGTTTTAAGCTATACATGGTGTGATTTATCAATTTGTTACCTATGATTGTAAAAATCACTGTTGTTGCCGGGGGGGTGCTTCATGGGAGTAGAATTGCTAACATTTAGTTAGAGACTTCCAAAACTACATGCCTAATGCAGTGTAAGGATGAGGGGCGGGACGTTAGATTTGAGGCTGCTGTTATGTAGCTAGAGGATGTGCATGGGGACGGCAACAGGTGACACACAGTAAACATGAATTCTGATCTCTTCGCTCTGCAGGTTGTATAATTACAGGTGGTGAAAGCCTTGGTTTAGCCACTGACATGTTGATCATAGAAACTTTATGATGGTGCATTTGTGGATACTGTGCGTCAGCTCTGAGAAAACGTAACGCCCTGCTCTGTCTAAACAGATAGGTGAGATAGGGAGTCGGGGGCAAAGGGAGGATAAACCTGGTCTGGTTTCCTGTGTGGTGTTGGTACATGGCCGGGTGGCATTGTGCCGAGGAGACGAGCTCTAACCACACATGTTACCTATGGTAATGAGTAGACTTTCAGAAAGTCAGATGTACGTTGTACATCCTAAAATAAGCTTGGATATATCCTTTGACTCCATTAAGCATCGTGGTAATTGAAACCCCAATTGGTTGACCCTGAAAGGGTGTGTGAAGGATTTTATTCTGGCAGAGCGATTGGCTCCAGATCTCCCCCACATTGGATGGTTATATCGGAAGGGTCAGTGACTGGCTAGGTAATTTTTTTGTTTTTTTTTAAATCAGAAAAAAGGTTAGTTTTATCGCTGTATACTGTAGCCTAAAGCTACACTGTTGCATTGTGACAGCATTGAGTTTGGCCTGGAGTCCAAATTCTGTTGCTGTTGACTTGTTAAAACCCCTCACTGTGGAAGTGGATTCTTAAAACTTTTGCTCTAAAAAGACAACATTAATGGGTCTCTGTGGCTCAGGCCCACGTTTCAAGGGCACTTGGTCCCTAGTGCAGTTTTGTAGCTGTATAATCCATGCGCAATGTTCTTTACTCAAACGTCTGTTTAAAAAAAGCTGAGGTTTAGCCCGTTCCTGCGTTTAGTTAACCATTTGATAGAAACGGTGCCGATTTCATTGGACAAGAACATGTCTGTTGGTGAAAAGGGCACGCCAGAACATTGTGTTCCTCATTTCTCCGTCTGCTTGTGTCATTTCAATATATTCAAAGTGGAGCAATCTAAGCACAGGCTTGGTGGCGTTACTCTTTTACAGTGCACAACACTGGTTTAGAATGCCTGCAAACTGGAGACTTGCTTTGTATGTACCTTTCGTCATGCACCAGTGGATAGATCTCTGATTGGTTGATGGGTGTCAAGGATACCCACCTACCGGTCGAAAAATGACCTACTTTTTTTTAGTTGATCTGTCAGATTTGACTGATCAAATTCAAAGTTTTTGTCTTTCGATGTTAAAGGGAATAATAAAAAAAAAAAAGGTTTAGCATGTTTACAGGACACAACTGGTGTGGGTACGATACACAGTAAAGATATAGAGGTAGGAGGAAAACTGCTTTTAGATTACAAGTTTCACCTGTGACCGGGCACTGTGGAAGCGTTGGGATATTACATCAGCCATACAATCAAGGCCTTGGGATGCTGCTTTTCCCCACACTGTTAATAACCATGTTGGGTAGCCATGCCTGAAATCCCCACTGCCATTGTTAATGGTGATGAATAAAAATCTGATTCATCGAAACTGGCGAAATTATGTATTAATACACTAATATTAATCAAATTGGTGTATTAGAGTAACAACAACAACGCTTTCATCTAGAATGAGCAGTGCGTAATGTGGTAACCATAATCTAAATTCATTACACTCCCAACAGACAAAACTGTTAAAATTTGATCTTGGAATTGTTTGCTCTGGCCATTTATAATGAATTCACTGTTTTGTTTGTTCATCAACCGAGTCTGTTGGAAAAGATCTCGAGGAACCTGGAAAAGCGATGTACGCAAACGTAACAGTACACAGCCCTGTGGTTCCCTTTACCGTACATATTGACGGAAGTCAGTCACTAATATAGTGTGCAACATTTTCGGGCATGTAAATGCAAAAGTTGGTTCTGTATATATAAAAGGCATAGTTAGCTAGGCTTTAACTTCTGATTTCAGTATAGCTAGTAATTGGCTATACATTATAAATCAGCTGACCATGCGGGGGAAATTCTTACTCATATCTCTCACAGTGGCCGGGAATCTCACTTTGTACTGTAAAAATCACATGTTGAGGCAGCTCTAGGTTGGCAACTATGCTAAGCAGATTTTAACACTAGTTCCTATCCAAAAAATGGAGTGTTCTGATATAGTATATTGTAATTGGGTAAATAGAAGGTTGGTTGATTTTTATTGTAGGTTATTTCTTATTTTTCAATTTTGTTATTAATTTGTTTGTTACATGTCCCTTCCACCTTAAAACCACCATGCAGTATTACCATCCCCCCATCATGCCTACATTTTGCTGGGGTGTAGCCAAAAGGGATGTATGTGGTTTAACCATGAAGGGACTAATTCAGTGACTGGTGACAGCATCAGCCTTGTAGCCACCCTGTTATTAGAACACAGTGTTTTGTGTCTGTGGCCCTTAAGAGGATCCATGGCTTTACTTCAGCTTGTTTTGGGGCCTTCCTCACCAGCTGCAGAGCGATGACATGCTCATAAACCAGATGTTCAGAGTGCCCTTTAACGTGATCTCGTGATCTGAAGGAGGGGACAGCCGGTGATGTAATGGGGGCGGGGCCTCTTATCTGCAAGGACCAGCATGCCATCACTGGTAGCAGTGGAAGTGTCGGAACGCGGTGCTGTTTTTGAATGTTGCGCTCTTTGTGCTGCCCGTGGCGGTTTCTTAAGAGTTGCTTGCTACTGGCCAAAATACAGTAGCTGTGGTTACTAAGGTGGTTTTTGTTCTGGGTCATCTGTTTTGTCATTACACAAAGCACTGCTGTTTACCATTGTGAGCATTATTAATGTGCTAGAGGCCCATCTATCCAGGCCTTTATCTAGAGGAGCATGTACTAAACGTCTATTTTCATTTTACAGACAAAGCACATGTAAATTTAACGTAACTCTGCAACTGTGTAAAAGATAAGACAATCCCTGCCAGTCCCTGTTGATTTAGTTGTATATGACTTTTATGACTAGAGTGTAGATTCTAGTTAGGGTGGCACCAGTTTAAGACATTAGTCCTTAGAAGATGATGCATAATGGCAGGCATGGAATTCATCTGTGTAGAGGATGGGTGGATGGATGTGAGCCACAAGGCAACACCGAGCATATCGGGGGGTGGCAGAAACCCATACAGGATTGAAGGAGATGGAGAGCGTTAGTACGAACATGTGTGAGGATGGAGTGGCAGGTGTCCAGGTAGAGTGGCAGGAAACGGGCCTCCTCTTCAGATGAGGCCATTAGCATTTCTTAATTAGCCTTGCCATTTTCCATCAGTATGACTTGGGAGGTGTCCACGAGCAACTGTGGCTTTCAAGGGCAGCTGCAACTCAAGCGGGAGTGTTTAAGTGGAAGCGTAAGAGGAGTAAATGACAGACAGTAGCCATTTTAGTTCAAGTGAGTTTGCAGCCCTATAGGGCCAGGGGGAAGCCTACCATTGGATGTGGAATTTAGATCTTGGACCTTTTAGTTTAGGTGATGTCTTGGTGATGTCATCGTGTGGGGCAGCACACTGCCTTGACAGTGAGGGTGTGGGCTCAACAAGTTATCTTGGACTCTCCTCGAGGGCTACGCTAACGGTGCCTCCCAGATCATGTTCTCTACCTCATCTGTGAGCTGTTTAGTTAAAGCCTGTTATGGAAAATCCTTTCAACTGGTGTCCCCGGTGTAGATCATGTTTATACTTATGGGTAGCTGTTAAATCTGATAGACCACAGGCCCCATGTTTCAGTTTCTTCTCTTGGAATATCGCTTGGCCCTACTGCATTACTTATCATGGTTTAAGTTGGCACTTGCTAAGTTGTATTTCATGTGATATTTAACCAGTGTTAAAAGCTAGATTTTTATTCCAAACCACCACCAGTCAGTTGTATTTTCTGATGGACCATTGCTATAAATAATTAACTAATTAATGCAGCCTAACTTTCTCAGCTGTGTCCAGTGAGATGGGTTTTCAGTCCATTCCCTCTGGTTTACATCTCTCATCTGTAGTGAATGCAGGACGGTTCTCAAAGCCTTGATGCTTCGACGTGGAAGTTGCTTGATGGGGGCATCAAAACTTTACGGTGAGATGGTGTTAATTAACAGGTCTGCAGAGCCACGATGAACTTTGACGGATCGCGATTCGCTAATCCAGTTTCCACCATTTGCCTAGCTGGGTAGGAGACGTGTTATTACAGTTCCCACCATAGTCATGTGCATTTGTCCTGTGAATAGGCTGAAACTCCGTCTCCGTTATGCCACATCAAGTGGGTTTTTCTTCCCTTCCCTGTTCAGGGCAATGCAGGCCTCAAGCTCATATAGTGCACGGCCAGCACTGTGTCCTATCTCTGGCAGTTTGATCGATATCGCGAAGATCCTTGAGAGCCTTGTCCAAGAATAACTTTCAGGAATAGTCATGGCGCGCAGCGCACATATCCATTGGCCACGCTGCGAAAGCTGTGTTTCCTTTATGTATGGATCTTTAACGACGCTGGAACCAATCCGAAAACTCACCGGGTCACCGTGACCATTGTGGAATGTGTCTTATCTGCGCTTCTAAAGGGAGCCTGTATCTCCAACGCGTGACGCTGAGGATTCTGACTTGGCATCCTGACACGCGAGCGTGGCCCAGGTCGCCTGGCAGCGCCAGCGGGCACGCCGGGTGCGGCTTGCGAACGCCATGAAAGGCTCTTTGAGCTCTCTGCAGGAACGCTGCCAGCCCTGGACAGAGCTCCGACTTGGGGGAACGGCGCATCGGCAAAGGCCGGGGGATGAGGTCAGCACGGAGTGACGGCGGCTCTGGCCCGCCGCCCGTTGACATCAGGGCTGGGCCTGCGACCGCTGACTACAGTGCCATGGCCTCCCAGGTGCCGGTAATGTTGCGATGATTTGCCCAGGAGAGACCCTTAATCAGTGACCCCGTTTGTACTTTAACAAAAGCTTTGAAAAGGCACTAATATATTTGTCAGGATTAATGGAAACCGTGTTCTGGGTTTTTGTGTCAGTTTGGGCTATAAGCATGCAGGGAATGCCAAGATTTTCAAAAGCGGCTTTCGCAGTTGGCTCTCCCCGTAAAGTGGGAGAGGGATTTGATTAATCGCCCACCCCGTGTCACATGACTGGAGCCGCGAAGATATACAGCTGGGCCGGGGGGTGGGGGAACAGTGCTGACATCATCACCGCCTCTTTCCCACAACTTGTCAGAGCCGCTTCCTGTTTCCCAGAGGCCCTGTGTGTGGAGTGCTGATACAGGGAAACGAGGGGTACGGGCCCACTCTGGGCACCGGCACTGTCCCGGTCTTGTGTGATCCAGTGTCGGGTCTGACTGGTTCTTAGAACATTTAGCAGTTCAGGTTGCGTGTACAGTGCATGTTGCAGTGTCCCATATACAAAGATGAGTGTGACCGTCTCCTACATAGCTCTGATATGATCCATGCAGACTTGGTGCAGGTATGCCTCGGATGTGACCTGCACCGCACTGGTGTGTATCAGACGAGGGAATGGCGGAACGGATGAGGGAATGACGGAACACCTTGCCAATCGAGGGAATGTCTGAGGTGGTTTTGCACCCAGAATGACGATGCAGGTTATGTTCTGGTCGGTGAGCGGCAGAGCGAGGCGCGGGTGTCTGTGCCAACTCGCGCAGAATGCGTCGCTGACAAAGGAAAGGGTGAGATGACGATTGTCTGTAGGTGGGGATAAGGTGCTGCCCGTGTTAGTGCCTTGTGCCCAGTGTGTCTTTTGGGGTCAGTCTTTATCGCAAAGTGATCATTTATAAAAGGCAGTTTCGTCTTTAATAGTGGGTTAACGCCTGTCTGTTTAATAGAATGCAAATGGTATTGTCAGGTTATTTCACTTTTTCTTTACAGTTGCCATTGCTGCATTTAGCAGTATGTGCCTAGCCCTTTTTTCAAGGTCACTTATAAAGTGTTGACTTCTAAATGACCCGTGTAGCTGCCCTGGTGCATTCAACAACGTTCCCCCACACTCCTCTCTGCAGCAATAATGTATACTGTATATAATGCTCTCTGCTGCTGGGTGTGGGAGAGGGATGTGGGGTACCCGTGTCTGAATGGGCCGTGGCTCTAATTGGACCGAGTCTACAGCACGCTCTTGCTGGGCCTGGTTATTAAGGAGCCGTCTGGCCTTCCACTGATAATTATTTTGCCTTCTGAACGTTTGCTCCAGCGAGGGGGGGGGCGGGGGGGGTGGAAGTGAGTGACTACTTTGGCACTCGTTGAGAGCACACTCCCGGGCGCGGCTGAGAAACTGTGTCACTGATCACACGCCGAGCGGGGAGATTCGGCGAGACCTGCCCAGATGGTGCCCCCTTGCTCCCTTCCTAAACACCAGATTGTGTTACCCGCTGTGGTTGTTTAAGTGTCTCTTTCAAAGGTGGCGAGGTTGGCGGGGGCTGGGCGTATGGAGAGAAGAGAGGGGAAGTGCCTTCAGAGGAACTTGTGAGTGCCGGACCTCCCAAACGGAAACAATGGTCAAGCTACATGAGGAGAGGACCACAAAACGGTGGAAAAGTGACCAATTACAGAGAGGTGCGAGGGGACGCGACGTGTGAATCGGTATCCGGCATAGTTTTACGTGGGTTCTGTTTCCCCTCTGTGTTTGAATGAAAGGGTCACTGGGGTCCTGACGGATGACTGAGGAGGTCCCAGCGAAACCTCAGTCAGAGCATACTGTGAGCGGATGGGAGGAGCCCGTCATACCGCTTCTGTACAGCCGGACCAGCGTCATACCGTCATACCGCTTCTGTGCAGCCGGACCAGCGTCGTACCGTCGTACCGCTTCTGTACAGCCGGACCAGCGTCGTACCGTCGTACCGCTTCTGTACAGCTGGACCAGCGTCGTACCGTCGTACCGCTTCTGTACAGCCGGACCAGCGTCGTACCGTCGTACCGCTTCTGTACAGCCGGACCAGCGTCGTACCGCTTCTGTACAGCCGGACCAGCGTTATACCGTCATACCACTTCTGTACAGCCGGACCAGCGTCGTACTGCTTCTGTACAGCCGGACCAGCGAAGCCGCTCTCTCGCATGCGCTTGCACGCTCATTCACACGTGCACACTCTCGCTTACACGCGCACACACTTTCTCTCGCAGGGCCACTCACACACTCACTCCCCTAAGCCGAGTCCAACGGTGAAAGTCTGAGTGGAAGGTGACGAAACGCCTGGGGAGATGTGTTTTTCTCAAGGTCACTGCATGCACTGATTCCCCTATGTTTTCTAGCTAACCAACCTTGTGCAGGACCAGTCTGTGCTGATTGTAATTTAAGATGTGGAGCATCCTACAATTGAGTGTTCTGTTTGTATTTGAGGATCATCTGTTGCATGAGTAAAATCTGCTTGACATTTGAACTGACAAAATTGTTTATTTCCAATGAATTCAGCTGCCAAATATTGGATGAGCTGGTGAGCTAATTGCAATCTGTAATTATAAACCCCATTTAGGAAATTAATTCGGATTGGTTTGAATTATTTTTATTTTTTCTTTAAACTGGGGTAAGTAGATGGCTGGTATCAAATTGATCTGGGCCTGAGTTAATGACCAACAACAAATAAGGAGCGTGTATATGCGTTTCACCGCTTAATGGTAACGACCTCTGCATGGTTCTGCCCCGGCAGATCCAGACAGCTGGCAGGGTGGGGGTGGGTCTGTCAGGCTGTCGCCTTGGCTCCCCGGTCGGCGTCCTCTCCCCATGCCTCCCGCTCGGTGTTAATGAAGTCTCTTTGCTGCCCGAGGCAGGGAGTGGGAGGACAGGTGTGTGGCAACGCCGATTGCACGCCCGCCCGCCTTCTCGGGAGGGAGATGGGGTCGTGCCCTCCTGCCTTTGTCTGTACCGCGCTGATGTGGAATGAAAGACGCTCCAGACGGGAGGTTGGTACCAGGGATGGGGTCCGTTCCCCTGCCTTGACGCGCAGATGTTGGCTTGTCCTCGAGGTCTTGTGTGACGGAAAACTCATTTTCAGGGCCTGGCTTTTGCATAATGTGAGCGGTCTTAGCCGTCAAGGGAGAGTTTGATAAATGTGCGTTCTGTTAATGCATGCTTTCCAAAACACCTGGCCAAGGTATTTTTCCCTGTGTTGTGTTAACCGATGAGGGAATTCAAAGAAGGCTTGACTTTATTACCAGTGTGTGTGTGTGTGTGTGTGTGTGTGTGGGTGGGGAGGAGGGTCTCCTAACATTTATAATCCTGTCGTACGCACACCTGATCGCGCACCTTTCCCAGAATTATTTTTGCTGAGATTTCCGTTACTAAAATATCTATGGCCTTTCCATTGTGAGGATACAAAGATTAGAGTGTATGTGTGTGTCTGAAAAACCATGATATTTTATGGAATAACGGTCACTCACCCACTTGGCAGATCACTTCAGATGTGAGAGATCAACTTTGAAATCATTTACATCAAAGCATAATATTTACATTTATTAAAGACTGTTTAAAGCTAATACAGTAAACTATTTTGATTTCTGATGCTTTTGCCTAATAAAATACTTAATTTGAGATGTGAGCTACTAAAGAACCCTAATGATGCAATTCAGACCAATTACAATTACAGTATTCCCCCTACGTTCTCTAAGTGTTCTTAACCACTTTTTTACTCTATCTGTGTACTGAACAGCATTTCCATGAAATGGAATTAGTCCTTCATCATTGCTGTAATTTGTTCCACTGTTCTCCGCAAGCGTCTACACAGGCTCGTTGGAAAGGTCAGCGGATGTAAGTTGGGGAAGCCAGAAATGGGCCAAAAAGCTTTTTGGTTGTACCTCATTCCCACTCACCTCTGACTAGGGCTGCAGCTATCGTTTATTTTTCAAATTCGGTTAGAGTAATCGGTTAAAAAAAATAACGAAAGATGAATTCAAATGAATGTAGGCCTAAAGATTTCACAACTTGACTTCAGCATTTAAATTTCCCTTTCCCTAAAGTTTAGGGACATCGTAACTAGCCATCAATATCAACTTTCTTACTGGCATTAATCTCAACTAGCTATAACGTTAAATTCAGTTAACGCTAACTTCAAAGTTGACGTTATGTTACCTTGTGTCGGCTCCGCTCGGTATAATAACAAGGATGTCAAAGCAGGTTTACATCTGATTTAGGGGTTTGCTTAACAACTACTCGGCACCCACTTTCCGTGGATAGGTGACAGAAACCGATGACTGAGACACTGTAGCTAGCAGTTGCTTGTGAAATGCTATATTGGAAGGAAAGGCTTGGAAAATGGAACCTTGTTCTGTGTCGTTTTAAAGAGATTTTTATAGGTATTGTCTTACTCCACTATGACCCATCTGTGTTGAAGCGACGCACGTCTCGGCTGCGATCCAGGGGGTCCCGAGTGTGATGAGGCCTGCGCCGTTTCACCTCGCGTCTTTCTCTGTGACCGCATGTCGGTAATACAGCTGCCTTTCACGGTATGGTGGGCCGCTCTTGCTTGTCCCAATGTGTTACACCACGTGTGTACTTATCTCTCCCTCTCAAAGTGCTATGGCAATTAACTCTTATGGGACACCCGGTCCGGCGACCATATTCTCAAAAAGTGCCGGGCCATCGATTTCGTCAGAAGGCTGCCTGATGAGTGATTGGGGTCATTTTTGTTATTTTCATGCGATGCTAACCGTGTAATATTAACAATGGATGTTAAAATCGTTGCTCTCCCTTTGGCAGAACTATTTTTCTTTTTATTTGAGCCCCTAGCAAGCTCACACCATTTATTTTGAGCTTTGCTTATCACAGTCAAACAGCAGTTTCATATCAAAGCAGAAATTCCCAGCAAAGTGTTGCAGGGCAAGTGATTTGGCCACTGAAAGATTGATGCCCTCTTTAGTTTCCCGAAATCTTTATTGGTCCCTGGAGTATTAATAAAACGCGCCCAGAACCAGCAGGCTACTGAAAAACAAACCAGCACAGCTCAGCACACCGCAATTCTGAATCTTTAATCTCCTCTTTTCTCTACCGCAGTGTGGACCTGGCCAGATTTTTTACCAGTAGTAAATCTTTTGGTTTAATCTTTTGAAGGAAAGATTTTAGTCCAGCAGTGACGCAATCGGCAGCCTGCAACCCTCTTACCTATTGTTGTCTTGTGTCATCTGCTATATTTATCACATTATAAATCGAAATATTGTTGGGGTCTTTGCAAAACTTCAAATTTTCCCATTTGCAAATTTTAAGGTGAGTGTGTGTACACGCGTGCGTAGTGAGAAATAGTTGATAGATGATGGTTTAACAAAAGCAAAAAAAGTTTTCATAGTAAAGGTAGTTAAGGTAGTAGTGTTGTATGTAATTTTGCATTAAGAGCTAACCAGCTCACATCAAAGTCACCATTGTATGCATGTGTATACACAAGTACATACAGTGCCCTGCAAGAGTATTCAGACCCCTGACTAATTCTGTCATACTACTGAATTTCGTTCTATTTGATATTTTCAAATAAAATGCTGAAACTCAAATTCACTTATGGTAAGGTGACTTTGGAATTTTGTTGGTAAATATTTGTCTGACGGTAAGTTGCTCCACCACACATTAATCTTTAATAGAGCCAACATTTTCGCTGCAATATATTGCTTATTTGTATTGTATGTATCTCCTTAATAGCACTAGTCTTTGGACCCAGTATTCGATAGGAAGTGGTGTAATGCTCTCCGCTATTGGATTCTGGAGCACTTATCCATCTGGCAGTCCGAAAGATGAATCTGGGTTTGCCTTTTGCAATCATGGCATTTAAATAAATACATACATACATACATACATACATATATGTATTCATGTATATATGTGCGTGCGTGTGTATATGTATATGTATTGGCGCCACATGTCTGTCTGTCAGCATGCCCGGGTTGGCGAGGTTGATGTGCTTGACACCTGGGGAAGATAACTGAATCATCGATGCCCTACTAAAGGTGCGTTTTGTCTCTCGGTAGGTGCCAGGTGTTTGGGAGAAATGCGGCCATTGCCAAAGAGTCGTGACGTGTTTTATTAATCCCTCCACCTGGAAGCCGTTTAGCTTCAGGTTTTCTTTTTGTCGTTTTCATTTATTATTGAATTATTTCCTGGTCTTAATAGAAGACGGTCCGAGGAATCGGATTCTCAAACTCTGACCCCACGCCTTCCCTTACACAGTGTGCTATATATAATACTGTGTGCATGTGTATGAATGTGTGTATAAATACATATATTACAGTGAATCAAATAAAATTTCTCTGAACATGCAAAGAAGGGGGATTATCAAACTGGTGAGTTTGTACAAGTCATCCAGAATAATTGCTGCTGCTTAATGGTGCAAGACGGATCTAGTATTTAATACAGACAACAGAGGAGGAGACTACTTTGGGACGCTTTTGTTTTATAGCTGTCAAAGCATTGCCATTTCACCTTTTGCAATGAAAGATTTAGCTAATGAGAGAGGAAGTGAAAATTGAGCCAAAATGATTTACACTATTGTCCTAATGATACTCCAAAAATACCCTGACAAATCTATGCACTATGCAATAAATATAAAAAAAACTTCCTGATCCTACTGCAAAATAATCCAGAATAATATTTTAAAATGCACAGGCAATTTACAAGGCTCACTTAAAATTTCTGAAGGTTGAAAGCTACCCTTACACTATAAAAATCTTGCAAGTAATTAGCGAGCAGTTCGCTTAGCTTGAACGAAAGAAGGCGCAGCAGAATTGATCTTAGGAGCTTAGCAGGTGGATGTGTGTTGGTGCTGTGGATCATTAAACGGCTATTAACCATGCCTTCTCTCATAACCCTAACACAGTTTTCCATCATTTACTTTGTGTGTTGCCATGTCAGGTGAACAATGCTGCTGGTGCCCCCTTCTGTTTAATATAAGACACTACATGACAGTAAATGCCTTCACCCTCATGCCATAGCTGTGCCTATTGATGCATCCCTCTGCGTGCTAAAGTTTTATGGCACTCAAGCCAAATCCAAAAGGAAGGCTCGCGGTGATTGTCCTTTGTTTTGTGTCATCTGTTATTAATTAATTGTACTTTTTGTCTTTCAGCGAGCCTCTCTCATCCGGACCCCTGGCTCTCGCCGGATAAGTGCCCGCTTCCACTCTCCGTTCTCCCTCAGCCCCGCTCCCCGTGCGTGCAGCCATGACGGCCAACAAGCCCAAGGGGCAGAACTCTCTGGCCCTGCACAAGGTGATCATGGTGGGCAGCGGCGGTGTGGGAAAGTCCGCCCTCACGCTGCAGTTCATGTACGACGAGGTGAGCGCCGTCTCTTCAGGTGTCTGTCAGTGCTTTTATCATCACTGGAAACATTGGTATTGTTGTCGCAATTAAGACTTAAGATATAATCACAAAGTTACGCAGAATGTGGCTCCTCCCTCCTTGACATCCCCGACTTGCATGAGGACTGCGTTCTGCAAATCTTTTCCTAACCGTTATTTATTCATTTAGTGTATAAAAGATGCAAATCATCTTCAGTATTCATCGGTCTAATTTTCTTTCTTATGAATTTAACGCAAAGTGTCCTCATCGCTGATGTTTTTATTACGGAGCCTATGGAATGTCTTGCGTATAAATGCCAGGGAACGGCTGTCTTTGTTAATGGGAGCGTTGGGATGTTAGTGGCCTGTGTGTTTTAAATGCGGAGCTGACGCCTCACTACCACAGATTCACTCTGTGTCTTTCTCCCTTTTTTCTCGGCAGTTTGTGGAAGACTACGAGCCCACGAAAGCAGACAGCTACAGGAAGAAGGTGGTTCTGGACGGGGAGGAGGTCCAGATCGACATCCTGGACACGGCGGGGCAGGAAGACTACGCCGCCATCCGGGACAACTACTTCCGCAGCGGAGAGGGATTCCTCTGCGTCTTCTCCATCACCGAGCTGGAGTCCTTCGCTGCTACCGCCGACTTCAGGTATGGGGCAGGAGGGGGCCTCCGTGCGAAAGACCGATGGTCCGGGGCAGGAAAGGAGAGAGAGAGGAAGAATATAAAGTGAGAGATTTGGTAAGAAAAGGTTTGTCGAGACAGTGAGGGGAGGCAGATTTGGCCTTTTGCATGAATTGTTGCAGATTTAGAAATATTCACTTCTGAAAGTGTTTCACAGATTTCTCACTGTGTAATTGTTCTTTAGTCTGTATTAAGAGGTCAGTGCAGCAAAGAGGGTAGTGTAGAACCATGAGAAAAACTGTTCTAGTATTATAAACCAGCCATTTTTAAATTGGAAAGAAAAAAACTATTGATGAAGAAATATGATTTTTAAACTGGGTTTTAGATGTATTTAGAATAAGGTGAGGTAGGCAGTCGGCATTGTGTGGGAGAGGACCGGGGCGTGACTCCCCTGTGCCCCACAGGGAGCAGATCCTGCGAGTGAAGGAGGACGAGAATGTGCCCTTCCTGCTGGTGGGGAACAAGTCGGACCTGGAGGACCGGCGTCAGGTGGCTGTGGAGGAGGCCAAGGTCCGGGCCGATCAGTGGGGCGTCAGCTACGTGGAGACCTCCGCCAAGACCCGGGCCAATGTTGACAAGGTGAGCCTGGAAAGGGGTGCAAGGTGATCAGCCCTCCCCCCAAGTCTGCTAGCTTGTTTACATTTCAAACCTTGGCATATACGTTGTACAATGAGATGTTGCATTATAAATCACCAGTGACGAAAATGACGGTGTCCACTGCAGGTGTTCTTCGACCTAATGCGAGAAATCCGCGCGAGAAAGATGGAAGATAGCAAGGAGAAGAACGGAAACAAGAAAAGGACAAGTCTGGTGAAGAGAATCCGGGAGCGGTGCTGCATTTTATAATGGCCGCCGCCACCAGCACCCTCCTCCTCCAGAGTCCTCAGATGTTGTAATGATTCCTCCCATTTTGTCTTGGTTCCCCTCAACTCCCTTTGAGCAGCCCAGGCTGCGAGAGACGCTGAGGTCATCTCCTCTTGTTTTTAGAAGACGGGGCTAAGTTGGGGCATAAGGAGTACACGCATACAGATCTTTAAATGAAAAATAAAAAAGGGAAAGAAAAAAAGAACAGAAACACACGAAAAGCAAGCAAAAATGTGGAGGTTATAGCGAGGATGTAGAATAATTGTGTGACGGGCATTTTTATGCTCCAACGTATAATTTAACATTAAATGTATTTGGTGCCAGGCTAACATAAGCACAGTAAGAGGGTTTTCTGTTATCAAGGATGCCATTATCCCTCCCTTCCCATCCCTTTTGTGAGATGCAGTGTTCCTTCTTCAGTTCTTGCAGCTACAGCAGTGTCTCAGATTCGTCGAGATGGTTTTCATCAGAGTTGGGGTCAATCCTGCGCCCGTGTTCCATTGCACGGTGATACCGCCAGCTCACTTCCCGCGGGAAGTTGGAAAACGGAAGATTTAAAGGTAAAAAACGGGAATTGACCCCAGTTCCGGTGCGCCATCTCCTCTCTAGCACTCCGACATCTCGATGCCTTGATGTCCTTAGTGAATGTGACCGAGCAGACGCTAGCCTCACACCCTCGCCTCGCCTCGCCACGCTGCTGCTGCTGCTGCTGCTGGCAGTCTGACAATATGCAATGCTATGTGTGTGCATACGTGAGAGACGGGGAGACGGTTGTCAACGTGTTCAATGTAAAATGATTATCGTAGTGTTTTCATATTCAGTAAATCTCATTAATAACCTGTTGCCTACACAGTAAAGTACTGCAAGGAAAAAAGTATATTCCCTTCCCAAAAATATTTGATGATGCCTTAATCTTAATAAATTGCCTATTGAGACACTAGCCCTCCCTTGCGCGTCACTAATCTGGCTGTTAATTTGCTGTGAGACCATGAATTTTTGGGATTAGGGTGTTCTGACGGAGAGGACATGCATAACCGATCGTCAGGACTCGCCTGCACCCACCTGTCCCGTGTTTGACCTGAGCCACGCAAACACTTCTCTTTCCCAGAAGCACGTTCTTCCACACTCCAAGCAGTCGAATAGGAACGTCTGGGAGAGAGGGGAAAGCCTGGGCATTTGGTGCATTTTGTGTTGGCTTTGACCTTTGATTTTTTTGTTGTTCATGGAATGAAGTCTACTGATGCTACTCTTAGCTTTAAATGCATTCTCCTCATAACTTAAAACCTAATGAAAATATATTTTTCTCCTTGCAAAAATTTCTACATTTCTAAAAGAAAATTAAGAAAGAAAAACAACCATTTTCAGGGTTATATACATCTGACATCAAGCCGTTCTTTTTAAACTCCCAGCTATTTGAATCACATACTCATACTTTCCCAAAAGAACAGAAAGTCTCCACCTTCCTGACATGTTGTCAGATTTGAAAATAAAGGAAATGCCATATTTTGGCTCTGACCATTTAGTTCATATATCAGGCCACTATTATTATATAATTGGGATGCTGGGATTTTAAAAGCTAGTGCTGCATGCACCCCTACTTTCTGGATTCCCCTGCTCAGTGGTGGAGATTTTCGTGTCTGTTTAAACCGAAGTCACCAGTCTGCCCTACAGACACTACACCAGTGAATACATAGTTTTACTTAAATTTGGGGGCTTTTCTTTGCAGAAAGGCTTAAAGAATAAAAAAGGTGTAGAAGGGAGTGAGAAAATGGCAGAAACTGACAATAAAGGGCTAGCCTTTCCTCCCCTTGTCTGTGACGCGTTGTGTAACTGTGCCCTGACTGGAGAGATGTGGACGTGGTCAGGCTTCCTCTCAGACGGCGCTGACCACCTACGTCGGCCAACGTCCGGTAGCTCTTAATTACCTACTCTTTAGAAACAAAGAAACGGAATAGCACTGCAACTCCAGATAGGAGTTGCTCGTAAAATGTTTGCAGAAGGTGATCGTAGGGGGGCTCTTCCTGTTTAAAAGATTAAAAAAAAAAAAAAACTACTGTGAATTGTGTCATTACCTATAACACTAACGGCATCACCCTTCCATGGCATTGCACTTACATGGTGATGCTCTGCTTTATCTGGCTGACACAAAAGATGCAGTGATTTCAGCTCTGAGTGTATGTGTGGATACTGAAAGTGACCGATTGCACCTGGTGATTCTGGCCTTGGAGGCTATGGGTTTGCTCTAAAAAAAAAAAAAAAAATGTTTTCCTCAACTAAACGTTGTCCAATGTGAGAAAGACTGTTGAATTTTAAGTCTGTTTAGTTTAAAGTAAGAAGGTCAAGAATTTCAAAATAAATGTGCTTATTGTACAGTTTTGACTGTTTAAAATGAATGGTGCAAAGAGGGGCTTAGGTCTGGAACAGTATACACTCACTGGGTTCTAATGGCACACTGTGTGCCCATGTATAGGGGGAAAATAACCACAATTACAGCAACGCAGCACATAATACATGTATGTGGCTAGATGCATCCACACTTTTTCTATTATTTTCAATGTAAAAAGTTATCCGTACCTGCAGTTCCGTCGTCTCTGAAGTGTTGTGACAATGCTTTAGTTAAACATCATTTGTTTTAACAAGTCGGATGTATCCAGGGATCCTAAACAGTACCACTAATGTTGTGATGATTTTTCTGTCTGTGTGAAATCGGGTATCAAGGTGCAATGACGCTACAATGTTGTGATCATTGCACGTTCAAAGCTGATGCTCCTGCTACTCACACCTTTTAACTGCTGTACTTTGAGCCATTCGAGAGACATAAAAACAAAGAAAAGAATAAAGAAATAAACTACCATTTTATAAAACTTGTCCCATGAATTCTTATCTTCAGAAAAGTAATCCAAGCAGACATTCAGTAATTTCAATGAAACATGACTCACTATATGCTAGTGGCTTTTTTGCTGTTTAATATTTACTGATTTAAACTCTGCACCATAGTCTTTGTGTTTAACAAATTATGCAACTTAATTCACAAGCAACTGTAGTGATTTAAATGGGTAATAGTGGTTAACTTGGGTACCATGTACCAAAAATGGTAACAGTGTCACTAAAGTGTCTGTACTTGTTGGCTATATTAACACATTTCACTCAAATCCCCAATCTCAAGCACACTCACTTCCCTCTCATTTTTACTGTGGTACTGGTTGTGATCAAACATCGCTGCCCTCCCAGTGACTGGGTTTGTTTGCAGGTTACTTCCTAAACTAGCCACTCAATCTGATATCACAGTCTGCACGTTGTATTCCCAACCCATTCCTGTAAGGCAATCCTGTTGTGGTGAACAGGTGCAGGTGTGGAGTGGCTTTCTTGTCATAACGGGTATCCAATGCCAAAAATTGGGTCAATGTCACCCACTGTCGTCTCCACTATAATTATATAATTATTGAATACTACCAAAATATATTTACTGTTTATTTAAAAATAAAAAATAAAAACTCACTTTTTCTCTAATTCTCTAATTTATCTTGTTTACTGGGCATCTGTTGAGTAAACTGAGTTGAGATTGACTGACTTTTTTTATTTCAGATTTCTTGTGAGAGCTCTAGCATTAGCACCTCCGAGAGGGTATACTCAATATACACATTCAGTTAAACTTTAACAGTATAGCCAATAACAATGTATGTCAATGAGCAAGATAAGGAAATACATGTGATTACATTACATACCTTCACCAATAAGGACATTATTACAGTTAGGCCTATTGTGGAAGAAAATTATAATTAAATATAGGTTATGTGAATCCTCCAAGTAAATAGGAAGTCATGTATTTCGAAACTTAACCGAATCAGTGCACTTTAAATGAAGGCCACAGAACGTTAGACTGGAGAAGAGCACAGATATGATCACTGGAAAATGAAATGCACACAAGGTTAGAAATACAATTGCACTTGTTTAATGTAACATTTTTTTATTATTATTAATTTGAGGGAGGCATGCGAATAATGGTGTAAGGGGACCAATGGTATCGGAACAAAGCCCAGTAGAAGAATGTAAAAAAAAAAACGGATAATGTGAAGGATGGGGGGTCGGCATAAGGCCAGGTTAAGAAGTAACGAGGTATAGAAATGAAAAGTTAAGATAGATAGAGGAGACCGAAGAATAAACTCCTCAGTGGGTGGGTTTTGCTTGGAGGGAATCAAGATAAGGGGACGGATTAAGAGAAGGATGCACTAGGAAGTCAGGTAGTCTTTATTTTTTCTTTGACTTTGGTTTTGTTTTTGGTTTTCGGGGTTTTGATTTGTTTGTGTGTTTGTTTGAGAAGGACTAGTTTCCTGTATGCTTTTGGATCCAAAGCAATAATTCCATAACATCAAACTTAATTAATCATTTGTTTTAAATGCATGGTGAAATTATTAAAGTGTGGAAGGAACACTTAGCCAACTAACCCAGGCTGAGATCGATTTATCCCACATTATACATGTCTCCTGAGTCATTTTAGCAAGTTGGTAACCAATCTGCCTAGAAAAATGTGTTTGAGTCGTTAACAAAACGTGAGGGCGAGGTCATTTATTAAATAATAAAAGCATTGCTGATTTGACCTTTTGTCTTCAAACCGAGGAGAAAAAAGTCGGTTCAGCTGTCTCATTCACTTTTCTGCAACCGGATGTTCCGTAGTTCTGAGAGAAGCGGCCATGTCTGTCTCCGAGTTTAAATAATTCAATAACAGTCTCTGGCCAAACACTATTGACATTTTAAAATATTATTGCAGTATTATTTAAGTCGATTTGGATTTAAAGTCGCAATTATCTTTTGCTCCTTGACCAAAGCACGGCGTTTTATTTCTCATCTGAGGAGGAACTTTTCAACCGGTGGCAGGGGTTGCCTTCGGTAGTGACGTTAGACAGCGACTATAGCAAAACCGAATCGAAAAGTCGGTAGTCACATATTTATTTTTTTGTATTAGGGAAGAAGCAGAAATACGACGACTTGTTAAACAACAAAAAAATATATAGCGGAACTCCAAACGGTTGCTAATAATTACTTTATATTAATTCACGTATAAGAAGAGAACCAAGATGGATATGTTTAAGTCACTTAACGTTTTGATGAATCTGCTGAATACGAACCATCGCTAGCTAGCTAGCTACTTCCGTATTACTGAAGTGGGATGGTGGTGGCAGGCATCAAGAAGTTTATGAACTGAGACATGAGGGGACTCGTTTTAATCTCTACACGAGGAAGCTTTTGCTTTTAAACTTCATTAAAGAACATCTTCCACCAAAAGCCCGATTTTATAAATTGGACTATACAATGGAATTAATTTCCAGGAATGGATTTTGAGTAATCTTCTGAATGTCCCGCACCGTGGCATGGACAATTTGTAGCTAGGAGGCTAATCTCGGTTCTTTTAATTGTTTTTGTCGCGTTGTAAATATGATGGTTAATCTGACTGATTTAAACATTGAAATCGGCTGGCTATTTGCCCTGTTTTTAAAATACTGGTCTAGAAATATGTACTTTTAAATGTCGTTGCTGTGCTTTGTTTACTTTGTGATTATTACACAAGAAACAAAGGATATAGCTAGTTAGCTTACCAAAAACAAACTGTGGATCCTGACTGATAAATGCCGAGCTCGGAGGTGGTACAAGATGGTCGGGGACGGAGTCCCTCTGAGCATAGAAATCCCCGACAAGAGAAACGAAGTAAAGTACCCAGCGGTACACCATCTCAGGGCGAGAAACATCGGGAGAAAAGGAGATCTTCCTCTCGACGGAAAAAACACAGACATGCCAAGGAGAGGCAGCCGAATGAAGAGCAAAACAGCGAGCGAAGGAGCGTGTTCGAAAGAGACGGTGAACTCCGTACTCTCGTGGAATACGACGATGTAAGCTCACAATCGGAGGGTTTCTCCGGGAGCCCATCTCCCAAACCTGACCCACATACCCAGCGCCTTTTGCTGCAGCGACTGAACGAAGTGGAGTTTCCGGGTGGCAGCGGCCCGTCCACCCCGGGCAGGAGGTCGAGAAAAGAGCGACAGGCTTCCCATCCCAGAAAAGACGGCCAGAGTCGTTCGAACGAGAGGTACGGGCTCCAGAGAGACGATAAAAGAAATGATTACCACGGTCGAGAGAGTGAACCGCCCTCCAAGTCCCGGACTGGCACCAGCGGAAACAAACACAACAGGGACGGAGGGAGGAACAGTGACAGCAATGGCAGAAAAAAGGCCCCAACATCACTGATGTCGGTGGATAAAAAAAGGTTGGAAAGGGAGCCTCCGTCTGCTTACAGGGACACCCCGAAAGCCTACAGGGATGGCCGCGAAGAGCCCAAGGCCTACAAAAGAAGCCCTGGGTTCAAGGAAGAGAGTCCGTATAGAGCATACGCACAGGGCTATGGTTATCAGTCTCCAAGTCCAGGATATAACCAGTTAATATCCAGAAGAAGTCCAAGTTACGGGACTAAGAGGCACTCCCCGAGCCCGGCTTACTACAACCGGGATTTGGACCTTTATGGAGCTTATATTTCGAAGTCACCTGGTTCGTACTCGAGCAACAAGAGACAGAGGTCTCCCACGAGTCCATATAGTAGGCACAGGTCCCCAAGCTACAACCGAAATAGCCCTTATGAACAAGGAGAAATTGCTTCAAGCCCCTACGGTAAACGACGGCGATCAAGATCTCCCTACAGAAAGTCGTTCAGCCCAAGTCCAGATCTAAGGTAACTTCCCCAGTTTTACCATAGTTTGAACATAGTTTGAAAATTTGCCTGCCGGGCACATCATCAAATGCATTATTTTTCACCTGTTAAGAGCGGATTCAAAACGACCAACATTAAAGTAAACAATTGAAATCGTGTAAACATTGCCATTTTAAAGTAAAGGCTTTGGATCTAGGCCTTGGTGGTTAAAGTACGCGTAGCTAACGAAACTACAAAGGCCTTGCAGCGAATTGATTGCCTTCGCTGATTGTCCTAAAACGATTCGCGTTGACGTGTCTTGTGTTTATTAACATAAGTTAAGCTTGCATTATAATTTATCATTTGCAGCCCTATTTTACTAGCTACAAAATCAAGACGACGATAAATGGACATGGCAGTTGTTATACTGAAGTACTGAGGATATGAGTATTTACAGACACAGGGCATTTTTTGGTTGCGGTCTTCCTAATATTTGGCCTATTGGCGTTGCATGCATAATAATATATTGTTACTTTTCTCGGCTTAAAATGTAAATATGAAGTTTAAAATGTATTTTGATACGTGTACTGGTGAAAACGGATGGTACGCTAACGTCACTGTTAAAACATAAAAACAGTAGCACGTATTGTGCGCACCTGCATGCACATCGAAGAAATGCAATGGGCCCATGCCCTGATTTCTACTTCCTTAAGTTATGAAGAATGTTACCTATAACTTATAGTACATTCTCTTAGTGTCTTATTGTTGGTGGTGGATGGCAGATCGTTAAAATTGCTCCTGTTAAATGAATCTCATGTAAGTTAGTTTAAAATGGCTCAAGGAGCGGTGGAAATACAGTTGAGTCCAGAGTTTTTTTTTTTTTTTTTGTCTTGAAGAAGATTTAATTTACAAACTTATTTTTTGTAATTATTAACCAGGCTAAGTATAGTACTATGTTGCTTTGTGTGTTGATTTACTTAATTAACTTAGATCTTTGTTTGACTCGCACCCATTTCTCCTAAAATCACTCAAGTGACAGGTGTGAACATGTGTTCTTGTGCCTTGTCGTTTATGCTGTACAGTGTGTACACGTCAATCTGAGATGACACGTCAGTCTGATTCACTGAATATGCATTGCATTTTCATGTTTTGGTTTTAACTGCGATGTGATTACCATCCCTGAACTGAAGCATGTTCATTTCCACACACTCCAATTTAGGGTCCTTTGTCAAAAAACTCTATACATAGACCTTTTGAGTAGAGGTTAATTGAGTTCAGTGAAAAGCCGCTGGTTTTGTAAGCGATCCAAATTTTTAGTTCAGCAGCTCCTGCACCACGCGTCACTCACCTCACCTGTCTTTGCTCGTTCTCCCTTAGGCGTGCTAACAAGTCTCGCAGCCGCAGCCCGTACCCCTCCTCCCGCCACTCCCGCTCGCGCAGCCGCCACCGCCACTCCCGCTCGCGCAGCCGGCCCTCCAGCCTCTCCCCCAGCACGCTGACCTTCAAGAGCAGCCTAGCCGCCGAGCTCAGCAAGCAGAAGAAGGCCAAGGCCGCAGAGGCTGCCGCGGCCGCTCGCGCCAGGGGCTCCGCTGACGCCTCCACGCCCACCAAGAGCTCCGGCCAGTCTGCAGTCAATTCCACCCCTCAGCCCAGGGCCCGGCCTCCCTCCCCACCCCCGGAAAAGGGCCCCAGGACCCCAGAGTCTAGCTTCCCGCCGTCCCCGCCTGACGTGGTCCCCAAAAGGCCAGCGTTGCCCCCTCAGCCCAGTAAAGATGCCAAGGTGAAGGAAGAAATGCCTGCAGTGCTACGTGAAAAAAGGAAACCCGCTTTGTCAGGACCGGCTGGAAAAGAGAAAGAGCGCATGGCTGCCTCCTCCATCTCTACACTGGCCTCCCTCCCCCTGCCTCCCACCCTGCTGGAACATCTGGAAGGAGTGGACAGGTGAGTAAGCGGCAGCCTGGTAAAACCATAGTAGTTTACGACAAGCCCATGGCTTTCAGAAGAGTCAAACCCTGAGAAGTCGGCAACATGGTCGCCGATTCCATTTTGCCATGTCATATTTGTTTAATGCTTGTTTTGTATTGTATAGACACACTAAGCCAAATGAATGGTTTGGGGGTAAAATCATTAGAAGGCAATGGGTTGCCATATTGTGGCTTTGCAGAACGGGTGCTGAGTCATGCCTTTTGTTTGGTTTTATTTTTCACCGTCCGAGTTGCGTAGTCGTGTGTCGAAATACATTCCTGAAGTTAAGAGAGGGATCAGGTGACAGAGGTTTATGGGGGGTGGGGGGTTGTGGCTGTCATGTAAGGCTAAATTAACCTTTCGCTACGAAAACTGATTATTCAGCTGGTCGACCTAGTTTTTGACCTGTGTAGGAGTTGAAACCTACTTTGACTCGTTATTTGTTTTCAAGAGGCTAGCAACAGTTGTAAAAGCACAAAACTGAAACTAAAATATAATCTCACTTCCTGTCGTGAAAAGCAATGTCCCTTTGAACCAGTTTTGTCTGTGTTTAGTGATGGGAAGAGTTTCTCCACAAGAAGCTTTTTGGTTATTAAAGGACATAATGTATGACTTTTAGTTTTAAAGTCTGATTTAGTTAACATAGATTTGTTCTGCGGTTTTACTCGCCTGTGCCACGAGGCTGCATACACCGTTTTAAACATGGTACAGGGAAAGCAAATGGACACATTGTTTCTATTAGGGACACATAGGGGCAGTAATGCGTTGGGTTGTGGGAGTTCTGCTGTGTGTTACTCTCACATTTTCATAATGGAAAAGTGCGGGGTTTGTGGAGTCAGGAACAGTGCAGAATAACAGGGTTTTTTCACTAATATATGTATAAAGTTATTTTAGTGTTGGATAAAATTTTTGATTGGTCCATGCAACAGCAGGGATGCTAATAGTTGGAATCTCATCGTAATTAATGATGCAAAGACGTGAATGTGCTTATTTGTTTTGCTACAAAGCTATATTAAAAACATTTTACGATACAGGTTTTGTTATGCAAAGCCGATTTAAGTCGCAGATTGCCATACAGAAAGAATTTCCATCCCTGCTAATGTATGAAAAACACGTCCCTCCGCGACAGTCATCGCTCCTCGTCCGTGTTTTCTTTTGAATGCAGCCTGAAAGACTGCCTGCCACCCCGTCCTGGGAAGAAGAAGGTGGAGTCAAAGCCCCGTCATCTCCTGAGCGACCTCCCACTGCCGCCCGAGCTGCCTGGGGGCGACCCCGGCTCCCCCGACGAGAAGAAATCACCCACGGCCCGCCGCAGGCCCAAGTAAGCGCCTTTGCTTTCTGTTATTGCCAAGAGGTCACCTCAGTCGGTGGCCTCTGTCTTTACAGTTAATACAGTCGTGGTGGTTAAACAGAACTGGGTTTGGTTAGTGGTCACACGCAAGGTACACGGTATTGCCTAGGTGAATATATAAATGGATACAATGTGAAACTGTAACAAAGGGGCTGGAAAAGCCTGTCCCTGGGGTTCCTCCATCCTACAGATTTTTTGAAAGTCTCTAATTTAGTGCCTGGAGTCATCTGTGGTAATTTAGTACATTCTCTGGCCTAATTCATGGTTTAAGTAGAACAATTTCCTACCCCTGCGGCTGGCTATCCAAGTTCGGGATAAAGCGTTCTTTTACAGAAATAAAACGATGGTATCTGTGTGTTTTTTTGATGTGTGGTATATGCATTTCTCGAGTTCCAGTGTTTCTGCCGATAATCCAGAGTACCACTGCCTGTTCTCTGGTCTGGTGTCTGTCCCGTAGGATCTGTGGCCCCCGGTTTGGTGAAATCAAAGAGACCGAGATTGACTGGGGGAAGCGCTGCGTGGACAAGTTTGAGATCATTGGCATCACGGGAGAGGGCACCTATGGACAGGTGTACAAGGCTAAGGACAAAGACACTGGTGAGAACCTCCTTCCTGAAAATCATTCTCACACAAATGGGTTGTCCAATTTCTTGGTATGTTAGCAGTGGTGCTACTCTTACTAAAAATAATGCTTATAGGAATGGTCCAATTACAACACAGCCATATTAAAATGCAAGCAGGTGTGCTTTGATGATATTTTAGCACTTTAAATGACTGGGATTGGTTATTGTGATCAAGGTTCAGTTTCACTTGTCGGCTGTATACATTTTTGACTTAAACTTGTCCCAAGAGAATGATTCTTGCATATGGTTGCATGGTTACTGCAGTAACATTATGTAAAGCTGAGTAACAAGCTGGCTTCACTCTGCTGATGATTGTGGTCTTCTGCCCGCCAGCTGAGATGGTGGCTCTGAAGAAGGTTCGGCTGGACAACGAGAAGGAGGGCTTCCCCATCACAGCCATCCGCGAGATCAAGATCCTGCGGCAGCTCAATCACAAGAGCATCATCAACATGAAGGAGATAGTCACCGACAAGGAGGACGCGCTCGACTTCAAGAACGACAAGGGTACCTTTAGCCATCAAACGCTTACCGCCACTCCTCATCAGACATTTGCATTACATTCATCTAATGAAAGGCAGGCTTCAGTCAGCTTGCTGTCGCGTAATAACTATTGCAAACGTTAGTTGGGCTAGCCTAGCTGGTTTTGCTTAGCTAACGTTTGCTTGTTACCTCTCCCCATAACTTCTGGTTCTATGATTCTCACCCTGCCAGTCAGCGCTGTCCTGAAAGATCTTCAGCTTGCTAGTTATTGATGATAATCTTACTTAGTCATCTAAAATATATGACTCTTTTGGTTTAGTGTTATTTGTAACGTGGCTCTCGAAATTGCATCACTTATCTCAGTGATCTAATCATTCATGCATGCCGTTTTGAGTTTTTTCTTTTTTCCGTTGTCCCTCACGATTCCCCTCCCCGGCTTTCTCAGGTGCCTTCTACCTGGTGTTTGAGTACATGGACCACGACCTGATGGGTCTGCTGGAGTCGGGCCTGGTCCACTTCAACGAGAGCCACATCAAGTCCTTCATGCGCCAGCTGATGGAGGGCCTCGACTACTGCCACAAGAAGAACTTCCTCCACAGGGACATTAAATGCTCCAACATCCTGCTCAACAACAAGTATGCTTTGATTGTTTGTTTTTATTGCATTTGGATGAGTTTTCATGTAGCTGTCACTTTAATGCACAAAAAATGGTTTTATTTATTTTTTTTTTTTTTGGAGTAATGGACTTTCCTCATATGCATTTCATCATAGTAGTCTGTAATCCAAAATAATTGTTGCATTTGCACTTTATCATCCGCAAAGTAAGTAGCCAATAGATTTATTGAATAGAGGGGCCAACCCAATACTCCTACCTAAGGAAGGATCTTCATCTATTTTGAATTTCTGTTTAACTATGTCATTTTTGTCTGTCCACCAGGGGGCAGATTAAGCTTGCGGATTTCGGGTTGGCTCGGCTGTATAACTCTGAGGAGAGGTGAGTGTTTAGTCCAAGTTGTGAATGTAGTGTCTCTACAGTAATGTCTGATAACACCGAGAATTTATTATTATTGTTATTTATTCCCGTAAGAGTCTGTTGTTCTGTACTTTAACATCTAACTGGTGCATTGTTGTGTGTAGCCGGCCCTACACCAACAAAGTGATCACACTGTGGTACCGCCCACCAGAGCTTCTCCTCGGGGAGGAGAGGTACACTCCAGCCATCGATGTCTGGAGCTGTGGGTAAGATACCGGGAGATGATCCCATTCATTCTCAATGCTGTAATGAGACTAACCACCTGGGGGTAGTTATGAAACTATCCAGTGCTCAAATGCAGAAATGCCATCCACACTCAGAACGGTTTGTGGACTCGGTTTGCTACCTTACTTTCATGACAGTTCCCTGTTCTGTCAGGTCAGATAATGTCTCATAATTGTAAGACATTTTGTCTGACATCCCTAGACGGGACGCTTGTCTTCCTTTTTCTGTATGGACGTAATCATGACTACTACTATGCTTTTTTTATACTGTGATTGGCCATTTTACTCTTCTTACTGGGCCCAGCAAGAAGTCAGTGTTTTAAAGTGGTAGGGGGTGTTTCATAGAAAATTGTTTAATCGTTGATTGGAAATGCTTCCGCTGAGTTTTAATGAACATTTCTTAACAGACTCCTTGTCTTCCTCCTCATAGGTGCATCCTGGGAGAACTGTTCACAAAAAAGCCTATCTTTCAAGCCAATCAGGAGCTTGCCCAGTTGGAGCTTATTAGGTAGGTTGGATCGTACTGAGCATGGCCATTGTCTTGGGGGTTCCACAAGGTGGCGCCATAGCACTTCGTAACAGTTCATTTCTTAGGGTCTCAACTGCATCAGCAGGAAGAAGCATGCTGTTAATCTGAAATGTAAGTCACACAATGGTTTCTCTGCAGTCGGATTTGTGGCAGCCCGTGCCCTGCTGTGTGGCCAGATGTGATTAAGCTGCCCTACTTCAACACCATGAAACCAAAGAAACAGTATCGACGCCGACTGAGGGAGGAGTTTGTGTAGTACGTATACAGACTTTGCGTTGAAATTTCTCTGTCTGTCCGGCATCCCGACAGATGTGTATTTAGTTAGGACCCTGTTCAGTGCCTAGCACAAGAACGTGTGAGGTACACAAGTCCAGGTCAGGAAACTCCTGTAACGGCGTGTTGCTCCTTCCCTTCGTCAGTGTTCCCTCCACTGCCTTGGATCTGTTCGACCACATGCTGGCCCTAGACCCCAGCAAGCGCTGTACGGCTGAGCAGGCGCTCAATAGCGAGTTCCTCAAGGATGTTGACCCGGCAAAGATGCCCACCCCTGAGTAGGTGTTTCCCCGATTCGAGCCCCGTGTCTGTAGATCTGCTCTGGTCAGAATTAAGTGTCCCGTTGAGACGTACTGACCACGGCCTCTTCCCTGTGGGCAGCCTCCCCCTGTGGCAGGACTGCCATGAGCTGTGGAGTAAGAAGCAGCGGCGGCGGCAGAAGCAGGTCCCGGAAGAGCTGGCCGTGCCCAAGGCGCTCCGCAAGGATCTGGACGACAGCCGCAGCAGCACCCCCCAGGGTTTCCCGGCCTCCACCCAACAGAAGGCCCCAGGCAACAGTGGCGCCACACTGCTGGGTGAGTGGAGCACTGGCCTAGGGCCATGCAAGTCATGGAAAGCAGAGGTCACCTTTAATATTTGGATTTAATATTAGTGGTGGCTGGTTTTAATAAGCTGAACGGCTGAAAAGATGATCACTCTTGTGTATATATACTTATTTGCTACAACAAAGTTTTCAATCCAAATCCTATTGCCCTCCCTGTAGACCCCAAGGCCCCTGGCTCTCAGTTGACTCCGGACCAGCTAGCCGTCATGGTCAACCTGCTCCAGTCCAAGAGCTCAGTAAATATGGCGCAGTTTGCCCAGGCCATGAACATGAAGGTCAACCCAGAGACTCTACAGCAGCTCACCCAGGTCTCTCTGCCCATGGGGCTTTTGGCTGACATGGAAAAGCCCCCAGAGCCGGAACCCCCAAGGCCTTCTGGGGGAGCACCCCGCACTCCTCCCTTACCCCCACAGGGCAAGCCTGAGGGTGAGGCGCCCTCTACTTCTGTGCAGAGTGCCATCACTGTGCTCCTGGCTCAGCTGCTGAAAGTCCAGCAGATGCAGAGGAAGACCCCAGCCGGGGCGGCGGAGGCCGGCGATGGTGCCACTGAACCCACGGATGAAACGGGGGGACTGGAATCGGCCGCGGAGGTGCTGCAACCCCCTGAGCCCAGTCCTCTTCCTCCAGTCTCGCCAGGTAATTGGACGTACTGGCAATTAACGAATCCGTCCTCTTCCCCGGATACTTTAATTCAGTTATGTCTTCTCCTTTTACAGTGTCTGATGGGAGTGGAGCCTCCATCCCGCAGCAGCCTCCTGGTGCCCCAGAGGCGCCATTCATTTTGCCCCCGGACCAGAGGCCTCCCGAGCCTCCCGAGCCACCCCCTGCAGGGGAGGATCTGGACTACCGGCTCGCCTCTGAGGCCAACAGAGCAAAAGCAGCCCTCGTGCCAGGACTCGGCGAAAGCGGACGTGGTGGGGAGGGAGATGGAGCTCCTGAGCCGGATTATCCACCTCCACCACCACCCCCTCCTCACCCAGAGGCTCCACCCCCAGCCCCGCCCAGCTTTGTTCCTCTGCCGCCGCCGCCGCCCCCACCCCCACCACCCTTCCCAGCCTCGAGCTATCCAGGTGAGGCCTTCGGTGGCAGCTACCTAGGGGGAATGCCCTCCCACATGAGAGACATGTTCAGAAGGACAGCTGCCCCTCCTCCCCCCCTCTCCTCACAGCAGCTGACCCCGGGTTACCAGGAGGCCTTCTCTCACGGTGGCGGTGCCGCCGCCGCCGCAGTGGCCAGTGGCAGCCTGTTATTCAGCGGCGACAAGGACCACCGCTTTGAGTACAATCACAGCCCCCTGCCTGTGGAGGGCCATCCCCATTCCACCGGCGTCCACAATTACAACCACAGCATGAGCCGACAGGACGGTGCTCTCCCACCCCCGCCCCTACCGCCTCCGCCCCATCCTCCTGGCCAGGGCTGGGGCTCTCCCTCCCAGCCAGGAATACCCCCATACCCCCCGGGCTTCATTCCCCATATGAGTGCCGGTGCGCTCCGGGGACGAGGTCTCCCCTTCTGACGAGGACCCTCCCAGTGATGCGGGCATATGTGATGAAGAGAATGAGTGGAACACAGACACCACAAGCGAAACCCTCTCAGGCCCTCACTATGGGAAAATTAACTTCTGCGGTTTGTAATAACCCAGGAAGTGGAAAGGTGTAATGAACACAGGGGGATTTCCCACGCCCTTACCTTTTGGTATTGTTTTTAATCTATTTTACTGCTGTCTTTTAAATTAAACTTTTACCTAATTTTTTTTTTTTTGAGTGCACATTTACCAGACCAGGTAATAATTTTTATCTATACTTCAGCAATTGTTTTGTGTTATTTGCTTTAGGGCAGATTAGTAAAGGTTTCACACTGCTAAGTAGTCCAAACCTGTTTAGCGACTAAAGTAATACCTGTGCAAAAATTGAACATTTTAATATAGCGTTGGACCAACTACAGTTAACAAGCAGGAAAGTTATAATCAAGGCACTGGATAATACTTTCTCTATAGAGAAATTTTTTTTTACAGGATGATGGTTGTGGAAGACGAACTAATCACTCTGCTCAGTGTCTGAAGTGAAAGTAATTATTATCCAGGCTAACCCCTCTTTCCTTTTGAAACGATAAGGGAAAAGACTCCAACACTGAAACCTGGTTTAAAAAAAGAAAAAAAAGAAACCATGTCCTTTTGTACCACTCCCCTGCAAATGTTTATTAAAGAAATGCACATTTCAAAGCAGTTTTCCTGCTCTCCTGGCCTCTCTACAGAAGAACAGCCAGACTGTTCATACTCCTCAGTTTCAGTGGTAAACCACTGCTCACAATGCGCTTTATATCCTAACGAGGTGGAACACTGTACAGACGGCGGTTCATCTCCTGCCCTCCCCCGATTACACATGGAACACAAAGCGTCCTTCCGCAAACGTGCTTCATTTAGGGATATCTGTATTGACCCTGTGAATAAATCAGGGATTGCATGACCACTGACTATGGCCTAAAGTAACGCCTAATTCGACTGACCATTCATGGTTCCCTAAAATGTCAGAGTGGCTCTACGTCACATTTTACCATGTGCATATCAGTTGTCTCTTCAAAACATAAGTGAAACCAATTTTTCTGAATTGCACTGAAACTGACAATTACTACTAATTAGCATGCAGAGTAACAATATAAGTACTTACTTGCACTGCCACTGACCTATATTCAAAACACTTGTCCATAATTGACAAATTCACTCACTGATCCAATTTCACTTTTTGTCTATGCTTCGTTGTTGGGGTCTGTTATGCTTAGACTGGGAGTACTTGTGTAGTTGCACCCAAACGAGGCGCGACAGGCTATTATACACTTGCAAAACTTAATATAATGGAAACAGTGCCTCAATCATAGTCTGAACCAAAATACATATCAAATCGTGTGTCTACTCAAATACTTATGCAGTGGGAAATAAACCAAATTTGCCTTAAGCATGCTATAGACTCCCAACTTCAACAGAATCTATGATTTTAATTGTTCCATTATAACTTTTGAATGGGCCTTAATGTCTTAAACAAAAGCAGTGTGTGCTAAGCGCTCAAACTGTTTACCAATGCATGACTACCGCATCGATTTAGGCTTAACACTTACATGGTAAAACCCCAACTTTACTAACAACTGTGTCCATTTGTACTGGTTATTCAAAGCTGTAGAGTGCCAAACCATTTAACAAACATAGTATGGGTTACTTATAAAATATTTTATATGCCCTTTCACTTTTACACCTGAAAACTGCATTTTCCAAAGTATTTTTTATATGTTTTTCTTACAAAACTGACCTAGAACAGCACTTACCTTTGAACTTGTCTGATGCCCAACTCAATTATCGAACACAACATTTTTTGTTAAAACGGTAATAAAATTTAGCCAAAAAAGCAATTCTCAATTTAACCTCATTGCACTTTAATAGTTACCCACAATTTGTTTGAATAACTACTTCATACACTCAACATTTTTTTGTACCCTGTACTACTCTGCGTCATGCCATTTCTTGAAAAACGAAACGCCTTAATGGGAACATCCATTAAGAGATTCGATATAAACTTGGACTGGACCGGAGGGCGAGGGCAAGAGGATTAACATTGCTCAACTGAGAATTAGGATAGTAACGAGAAGGAAAAAGGAAATACAAGCAGGCAGGGTGTGCTGTCGACAGACTGCAGAAAGAGCAACACACCAGTTGCCTTCAGCATGCATGTCTCTTCAAAAAGCCTTTTACTGGGGGGCAACATCACACTGATTCACACGGGAGTCACAATGCAGGGCAATATACAAGTACACCACGCATAAAAATAAAAAAAATTAAAAGGTAAAATAATGACAAGTCTGAGGCCTTGAATACCAACGCAACCCTAAAAAGTTCCTGTTACCATTCATTCGCTCACTTAAGTCCTCAAATGTCTACTAAAACAGAAGCATACTCTCACAGACATATAAAACAATTTACATTTTTATATACAGCGGTGTATTTATATACCTGAACAGCGAAGTGTTGAAGTAAATCAGGTTCTTACAAATTAAAAAATATAACTGTTTAACTCAGTCTGTGGTCTGCAACCCCTCCCCACCCCCCACACCCCGATAAAATATATACACTTAGAAAAACCTGAGATGTTTTACAAGTTAAACAATTAGATTAAGGGTTGATATTGTACTGCAGTCTAACAAAAAAAAAATCAATCCGTTATAAAAACCATGGTGGCTCACAATCATCCAACAAGTCCATTTATGCGCATTGCCATATTCTAGGCTCCAAGGTCAAAATTGTCTACGACAACTTTAGCCGTTTTCAGTTCATAGTATCAAAGCAGAGTTGTACAAATACTAATGGTCTGCGCTAGAGCCTTTTCTATCAAAACCTTCATACGAAAAAAAGTCAAAATTTACCAATCTCGGTGTCAGCGAGACTGAGGAGAAATATGACCATTGAACAGCAGTTAGAGAAACGAACGCTAAATTGTGTGCCCGACCAACTTCCTGGCACCTGTACTATACTACATTGTATAAATGTTAACACACCAGTTTCCGTAAATGTCTACAAAACTGTCGTCGCCAGACTTTTCCTCTCCGTGATGGGTGACATAAATCCAAAATAAACAGCGTTCTGACCGAGGCTACTTTCCGTCATGCGAATGTAGCCACAGTGTTGTCCACCTGTTGTTTAGAGAGTACAGTCCTAGCTGAATTCAAAACGGACAGGTTGTTGCACCCGTTTATATGCAAAAAAGAGGTACTGGGTAGGAAAGCTGCGGCGGCTGATGCTTTGAAAAGGTAACAGACTGCTTGCTGGTGATTCAATACTAATTGAAGGCTGTATGTAAGTCTATACCATAGTCTCATTTGGCATTAACTCAAATACCGGATAAAAACTGAAGTTCAAAAATCTTAACATGTCTAAATTAAGGGGAAAAAATGCCTTCCTTGTAACCTGCCATAATTTGGGTTTTACAATATCCAGGTGTGTTTGCAACTACATCGTTCTAATTAAAATACCTCCCTTTCCTACCGGTGTGCGTAGCTCGCTCTGTACTGCACTTCGAGCTAGTATCTGAGACAGTGACTGGCTGCAGGCTAGCCCAGGGGTCCTGCAGCATTGACGGGCTGTAATACTTTTCCACATCATTTGCCACCCTGTCCCTGCCATGCGTCGACCCGAATGGGGTGGAGGTCCTTGGTGAACCCTTCGGGAGAGAACCATCATGTAAACAGACATGTTAATCAAGAAGCTCCACCTAATCCCAGAGAATCGTTCTAAATGAGAAATTATATCATTTTAAACCATAGAAATTACCGTGTTCCGTCAAATCCAGTTTAACTCCTAATATAATAAACTAAATAAGCTTTATTAATTATTCATTTGGATTTACATTCCTGTCGACATTTTAAAAGCCCTAAATGCCAAAGTGGTTCAGTTGAGCTATTTATCGTATTATTTTAAACAGTTCGGTTAGAAAGGCAAAACGGGATTTAACTTCAAATCGTAAGCTTGACATTATCTAATTTGCTAGTCATATTACGCTCCCATTTTTACATTGTTGCAAAATACTTTTACACAAAAGATCGCTGCATTTAAACTTTGCTATATTAGCCGGTTAGCTAACTCTTTGACTAACCTTGGATCTGACGGCGATTTAAAAATCACAGAAACTACTTTTTCCCCAAACGCTGCTAGTTAGATAACACGAATTCCCAAGTAAACATTTTTGTTTCGTCTGCATATTAAGCAGACATTTCCCCAGTAAGAATAGACTAGCTTCGACGCCCTTTTAATTACCTGATAGCCCATGTGTGGTCCGGGACTCTGTGAATGATAGGGGGTTTTTTTATATGGAGGAGTATACCGAGGACTCGCATTCGGTCTCCGTGGCGTATGACCCGGAGACGGGTTGTGGTAAAACCGCCCCTTCCCTCCGCTTCCGCTATTATTACCATTGTTGTTGTTGCCATAAAAATCTCTCGGAGGAGTATTTGGAGAACCACAATACTGCCCGAGTCTAGGCCCAAAAGCCGGATTTGGGCCGTTTGGAAATGCCCACGGAGCTGGAGGAAACATGCCCGCTCCTCCTATATCGAATCCAGTTGTAGGACTACGAAACCCACCCGGTCTCAGGCCCATTCCGCCCGGAGGTGTAGGATGTCGGAAATTTGGTCGGTACATAATAACCTAGATTAAAACTTACTGATATTGCGAGATAAAGGTACACCTCAAAAATAACTAAAACACTAAAATTGTTAGTTTAACCAGAAATAATACGACAACACAATCAAACCACTGCCATATTGTTGATCCACCGCAACAGGATATGTGCACCAGCTTTCAAAATCCCGAGGAAAGTCCCTAGTGTAGGGTTCCTGGTGTCTCGTTTTCAAATAAATCGGCCTTCATATCAACGAAACCAAGTACTTAAAGCATTAAAACGTTAAAAATACGACATTAAAATTAAATACGATATTAAAATGATAATGTGCAATTGCCCCTAGTGTAAGGTCAGCCCCGATTTGTGAAAAGTAACGTTGTGTAACGGGGATGACGGAATGCGTCTCCCCGTTGCTATGGACCACGTTGCCGGGTAACCTAGCGACCGTCAGTTTCCACAGTGTAAATAATGTGTTATACGTGTTGGTTATGTTTAATGTTGTTGTCATTTGTGTTGTTTAGTTAACGTGCCTGTTCGGAGTTTGTTTATTTAAGGTTTGTTGCCCTCACCGCGAACGGGTTTATCTGTGCAGGTGAGGGCTCTCTCTGTGTTTTGTATGTCAGTTCAGTTCTTTCCGCTGCCAGCTCTGTCTTTGTCAAGACGGTCGTAAGCGCATGCGTGAAATAAAGAGCATTGATTCCTGTGAAATCGGTGTCTGTCTGATGCTTGAAACTACGCGTAGTAGCAGCTCCAGTGCTAAACGCTACAGTATGTTATTCTTTGTCTGTTTAATCTTTCTATGCATATTTGACAGATTGAGTGTACATATATATTTTTGGATAGTGTTTAGATTAATGCTTAAATCAGATCTCCAAGTACATTGTTGCTAATGCTTTAAATGAACTTAACTGTCTTTGCCATTTATATTTAATTTAAGTGTCTGGCTTGCGTTAATTTAGCTATGCTATAATTAAGTAGTTTTGAATGTAAGTAACCAAAGTTAATTCTTGCAAGTGGAACTTCGCAACTACATTGTTGATAAGCCATAACACGTTGGCGTTTGCTATATCGGATAGTTACAGTGAAAAGTCAGACTAGTTGAATCATTGTCTTTGCAGAAAAAAAACAACTATCCTGCAACGTGGTCACAGCATGCATCAGTAAAAACTAACAGTAATGTAAAAACTCGTTGAAAAGATATTCTAACTTGCAAGCTCAACAAATAAATCAGTGAAATACTTCTTGTTTGCCTACAATATGTATTTAATTTATTCATACTTTTAAGGAAATAATAAGTATTAAAACTCGGGCACTGTTGTTTTTATAGCCGTTGTTAATTTTGGAAGCAGCACCTTGAATTAAAATGAAACTTAATTTGGTCAGTTATCAATTATCTTTATATTTGGCCATCGTATATCTTTATATTTTTCTTAAAATCCTTTAAATTTTCATTTACTTTAAACTGAATTACTGCATTTTCATAATTTTGTCGTTTATAATTCCTATCATATCACTGTGGTGTGGTCAGATGTAAAAATAATGTGTAATTTAGCCTATTAAACACACTTTCATGTCAGAATTAGACAAGTATGATGTTGAAAAATAAATAAATAAATAAAATGATGGCCTGGTCTTAGGCACATGTAAAAAAATTCTATAAATTGAAGTTGCTTTCAAAAAGGTTTAAATTAAAAGTTTCTTAATATAAAATAAAAACTGTAAAGGGCAGAACGGAGTAAAAACAATAAAAAACATGAAAAAAACAAAAAATAAATTCAATATTTGGTGTGCCCATACTTTGCCTTAAATACGGCAATACAATTCTCTTAGGTAAACGTTCGTGCAGTTAAATATTTCAGTCGGCTGGTAGATCTTAGAGAGCGTCTTGGAGAACTTTCCACAGTTCTACAGACTTTGTTTATACTTTGTTTAGATTTTAATATTATATTCTGTTTTGAATAGGATTTAGATTTAAAATTAAGGAAATAACAAGGAGTCATGAGTATATTATTACAAAATATAATAATTAAGTATTATTTTACGGTGTACACACAGAAGTGCTGTGGTACAATGGCTTATTTCTTTCTTTGTAAAGATTTAAAAATTTTATTTCTCCCAACCCCTTAATTAACTAAGACTGTGGGTGGTCGGTTTAATTTCACTCTATCAAATTATTTTTTGCTCTTTTAAGTCCAACAATGCATCTTTTTAACTGTGGTGCTCAAATTGGCAGTGGATGCTATTAATCTTTCCCTATGTTATGTTCCGTTAACTGGGGTCCTGTTAAAAAGCCAACCGAGATCAGGTTGTTAAAAGAAGCACATTCCTGGTATTGTCTGCACGATTTCCTTGTAAAGGGAGGAATGGAGTGTTCTGTGTGAAAATCTCAGTTGCCATGTAAGCCTGAAATATATATTATGTCTGGAAAAACTTCAGTTAGATAGTTAGAAATATGAAATAGAAATACAAAAACCTGCATATATTGAAAAATGTCATATGTGTTGTTCATAATTATAAATGGACAATAATTAATGTATCTTGACATTCATAGATGGCAATCTTGAGTAGGCTAGTGGTCAGAGAGATGCCACAAAATAGTTTAATGTGGAAAACCTCAGTAAACTATAGGACGCGATTTCCAGGACCCGGTTTCCAAAATCCTTCTCATAATAAAGAATGCATTTCCTAGTTTAGTAAAATATTGGTGGTGCAGGGTCCGATGGGTTCTGCTGAGATTGTGAGATCTGTACAGAAACAGCTAAACCTTGAGCCGGGTTTTCCATTCACAATTTCTCAGGGTTTGGCATAATCATGACGAGCATGCACATCAAACTAATTTAAAAATATATACCTTTTAATTGTATTAATGTATACAGTTTTTTAATGAATTAATTAATCAATTATATACATGTATAATACTTGACATCAAGAATGGCACTGTGAGAAATTGGTATTTTAAATGTGGTATCCTCATTTGACATTAAAATTTAGTAAGATGTGGCATATACATTTTTTAAACTTGAATGTAGCTTTCTACACTAGCCAGCTAGCTACACATTTTCTGGCTAGCTGAAAATGAACTTTTCCCTTGGTCAGGCAGAAAAGAGCAGATGTTAGCAAAACGTGCTGCTTCGGAAATATAACAGAACGCCGCTTCTATACCCAATCCAAGGCAAACTACTTGGCCAACTAAGTAAACTACAAGGCAAACTACTCTGGGCGTAAATCTGCTTTACGTCCAGATTGGGCCCGTTTTTTTTCATTTTCATTGATTTCCTGAAAAAAAGAACAATAATGTTGCAAAAATGTGCAGTTATGTGGAAACTAATTTGATCTGTCCATAATAATGTTCATTTTCAGGATGTTGTTTAGTGCTCATTAAGCTTATTGCAGCGTGTTAACTCAATGGCGTTTCACTCTTCTACAGGGATCAAGCCAAGGAAATTGAGTACCAGGCCAACTATCCGGCAGAGCAGGGGGTCTAAACCTGGCATACAGAGCAGCTGTGATACAGCAAACAGGGTGTCTGACCTTGGTCTTGGAGAGACGCGGTACACACAAGTTTTTGATCCTCCTCAGCCTCTTAATTGTTTAATTGAAGTCATTGTCTGGATCAGAAGTGATCTTACCTTTTTGAGGTTGCTGTGAACCCACCGAAACCGCAGCTGGTGAGGATTGGCCACCCCTTCTCTAAAGTTCTGTTGATTGCTTGCATTCATCCAAGGCTGTTTCAGTATCATCACCCACACAATTAAACAATTAATACACTTTAGGAGGTTTTGTTTCCCAGTGCAGGAATGCATTGGTATTTCCCTGTTATTACATAACTCACACTCCTTACACTCATTCATGTAGTGTATGCAGCAACATTCCTCACAGCGAGGATGACTGGCCTATAACATTTGTACTTGCGCCAGCATGTGTTCAACAATGGAAGTATATAAAGTTTATATTTTATTATCATTTTCAAAAATGAGGGAAAAAAGCTAAATCACTTTCCCTTAAAATGTGTTTTGAATGCAATCAGTTGTATCTTTATTTAAATATTTGCTGACCTGCTAATGCAAAATAGTAGGAAATCATTAAAGTGTATTAACTTGGCCTTTCTGTAGCAGAAAATCACTGAATTTAAACATTTTCTGGATCCTCCACAGAAATAACCATAATTCCTAAAGCATGGGTGTTAAAATATAAGTTTAATATGAGTAGAGATATTCCAGATTTGGTAACCAGATATGATCATCAGACCGCCAACTTGTGTACGTCAGCAAGGTGTACAGTGTATCTGTGTAAACCTCTGTCAAATACAAACGGTTAGCTCTGGGAAATACCAAAAGTCACATCTTCTGGAATGACGTAGATGAGAGCGTCATTTAAACACCGAGGGCTGGAAAGGAGTTTCTGATTTCACCTACTTTTAAAGATAATCACAGCTGTGTTGGCCTTTGTGAAAAAGAAAAAACTTTCTGTGAGCACAACACGCACAAACTAACCAAGCTGATTTTCACAGAACATCCCCGTGCTTTACGAGACCCAGTAATAACAACTGGCCGACCGAATCACGCTCTTTTGAGCTCTGAAGGTTTCGGTTTTGACGGCCCACTCTTGGGAAAGCGTCCCACAGAAGCACAAGGTCTTCTACTTAACTTTTATTTCACTTCTTCACAGCAAATTAATAACAGTTTTAAGTAGACTCTGAGAAACCAAGTCATTGGCAACATGTGGTCTGCATTAGCGGCCTCCCCTCCAAGCACTGTGGTTGGAATAAAACTCTTTTTTTTTTGCTGTACGGAAGTTAATGAAGCGAAACTCGGCCTGTGTTTCTAAAAAACAGAACACGGTTTATTATAACTTTCGATCGCTGGGGCAATAAAGACCTAAGCTTTGTTATTATAATTTTTTTAAATAAAGAGACCACTGCCACAAAGATCTGTGGAACTTGTAAGTCCACCGTTGGCACTTTTTCACCCTGCAGTCTCTCTCTAGTTCTTTCTTTCTATGAAAGATGGCCGTCCTCAAACGTCGGTTGGCATTTGGCACGTGGTTCCCGCCAGAACGGTGTGTAAACAGTTTGCCTTTGCAATTATTATGGCGTCTTTATTTTCATGGGCCTGATACACTGAAAATGAAAAATACTGTCTCAGCTGCTCTGTTGTCTGTTTATTTTAATTGGACGATTGCTTGGAATAATGGACCGGGGAGGTGAGGTTTGTAGTAACACAGGCACTTTCTGGTTATTAGAGCTGTGCAGTGCACTTGATTTTGCCCCCTTTTTAGAAGTGAGCGCTGTGAGCTTTATGTTGGGTACTGCTCTTTTCTTTATACTTAGGACACGTCCAGTTTTTCTGTCGCTTCCATAGACGTCTGGGATCTGACCCGGTGCTGCGGGTCACCTGGCTTTTGTCCCAGCTGCAGGATCATCACCTTAGGCCTTTTCCCATCAAATGTTTTCGTATATGGGGAAAACATCTGAGGGGAAGGCTTTCTGCAGTCAGACAGATTAGGAATGCAAGAGTTGGCCTGCGAAGCAGTCCTTGATGAAAAACAACGAAGCGACTATGTGACCTTGTGCGTCTGCTGTCACACTTCTTCCAGAAGGAACGTAACCGCGGTCGTGGCGGCAGAGCAGAGAGTTCAAAGCGAAAATGTCCGACTTTGAACGAAAACGAATCATAGAGGTGGCTTAGAGATGGTTTTGCTCTCGGATACATAGTTTATGTTCTCATATTATCATTACATGGGGAAGAAGGAAACATCGGCACATAAATTGTAACCCGGAAGGAACGAGGCTAATTAAACACATGGCGGGTATACAAAGAAACTCTAGATCAGATGAAAGGAACGCATGGCTGTCAGTTCTGTTGAGTCGACATTCTAAATGTTTCATTCCGCCTCTAGGGACCGTCTCAATTGGTCCATGTTTGGTGGATCAGAGGTCCGGAAGCAGGGGATTCTAAACAGTTCACCACAAAGATCTGCCAATAACCATTGATTTTTGTCTCGCATGTCTTCCCTAGTATATATTCTTTCCCATCCGGATTTGGGGTTCTTACAGTTTATATCTGGTGGTGGACGTACGTCTTTCTTTACAATCCATTCCAGAAGCGAAATTCCATCTCCGCATTTGAAGCATTCATCTGTGGGCTTCTTTGTTGCACTTGAAATGCACTTCTTTTCAAACACGCGGCCGCTGGTCACGCAGAGGAGAGAGCACCTCTGAGGCTTGCTGAAGGCTCGTAGCCAATAAAATCCCCGGGTTGACACCAAGACACGCAAAACTCTGTGAAGTTCAGCAGTCTGTTCTCCCTGGCCAGGGGGGAGAAATGCTCAATTTAATATAACATAACCAATGCCTGTTGCCCAGCAGCGATCCAGAACTCACAATTCACCAGACCAATACAATTGTTTTCCAAGCGAATTCTGAGCCATTTCTGTGAGATCTATCTGCCTCATCGCTTCTGGGGGTCCCTTGCAATTAATACAAATGAAATTGATGAGGGACATGCCATTGGTTACAGATATCTCGTGAATCGTGCCTGTGGTTATACAATGGCTATACTATCCCCTTAGATCAGTGTACTACATAGTGTTATAAAACAGCTCAATGTGCCTGAAACAGCTCTGAGTCTCTAATATTACTGCCATGCCGCTTTGCACAAATTGAACATAAGGTCTGAAGAGAAAGTCGTCTGATTTTTTGTCGCCCTCTTGGGATATCATAATTTTATATCCAGGACTTTCAAACTTTTGCATCTTAACTGTTGTCCTTTGGATGATACCAATAAATATGAAGGATGTGGTATTGGAAAGTGGTTCCAATTGTGTGATTGTTTTTATTCTTTTATAGTGGTCAGGGATTCTTGTTTGATTCCCCCTCCCACACACACATATCCTTCCTGCTTTTAATTGTATCCAGGTCTTGGAAATCTC
Organism: Hiodon alosoides; assembly: GCA_025775065.1. Classification (NCBI taxonomy): domain Eukaryota; kingdom Metazoa; phylum Chordata; class Actinopteri; order Hiodontiformes; family Hiodontidae; genus Hiodon; species Hiodon alosoides. The sequence goes on from JAOYSI010029902.1 coordinate 43,301, forward strand.
TGTATTCTATAGCAAACTCGGGCAGTACTGTCTGCATTGTTTTCAAATTGACACACTTTTTCTGTTCCCGGCCAGTCCTGCCCTGTCGACTCCCTCCCCCCACGAAGTCGTGTGCAGCGGTGAATCCTGTGTCTATATTTCTTCTGTGGTCACTACGGCATTAGTCTCACCTTATACATTACTCCAAATCGCATGTTTTGGGGGCTTGGCACCAGTGCTGTTGTCAAAGGCTCTAAATCACATATATTGCGGTAGACCTCTGTGTCACAGTCTTCTGCTAGTGGGGGGGTGGTTGAACAACGGGAGGATCAGAGGGCAGGAGGTTACAATTAGCATCATAAAAAAACGACACAGTCACCACTACAGAGGGTGACGTTTTTGTGATAGTGTTTTATGGACTTGGATAAGGAGTGTGGCCTAGAGGACTAAAATGTGAGAACAGGCGAAATTAAAAATCCGGGCAACAGCTTTCTTTTTTTTTCTTTTTTGTGCAGAATCACTGAGTCCTTGTTGTAATTTATGTCACTAATTTCAGCACTTCTAAAACACTATTTACCAGCGACGGGGATGTTTTCATTAGGCTTCGGGTTTTATCCTTTGTTTTAAATGTGTGTCACGCTGTGAGGAAATGAAAAGGGGCGGGACGAGAGTTCACAGCCTGGTGGTTTACAGCCTCGTAATGATAGAGACGAGGTCTAAATAAACAACACTTTGCCCTTGGCAAGTGTTGGGTGGCAGCGTCTGTTTTCAGGATTGCCTCACAGACTGCACAACTTTAAAAACCTGCTTGTATGCCTCTGTCAATATGGACTTGTAAAAGCACGAAATCAAGGCAAGGATGAGAGAGAAATTAAACGGAAATTAAAAATCAACTATTTTCTTGTAAAATAGTTTTTCTGCCCATGGAATATTACAAAACAAGCTTTTGCGACTGGCTACAAGTTGAATGGACACTAGTTAAATTTCAGAGATCTGATCACAATATGGTCAACTGTTAAAACTGGGTAAACTGTGTAATAATCTAATAACCTTAGGGCCATGTGTTCATTCTTTGTCATTATTTTAGTAATAAGTTAATTATTATTATTTTAGTCATAATTAAATTCTAATAAGTTCATATTGGAGTTTTATTTTAGATTACTTAAACTGAAATATTAATAGTGTGTGCGTGTGTGTGTCAAGGTTGACACTGCCATGACCCTAGAAACTTGGGCCCAAATTAACTTAAATACTTTAGCTGTTTATTTATTTTGCTTTTTGTTATTTATACTTATATATTTTCATTATTGCTTTAAATTGAATGTCAAAACACATCCGAGTTTAGACCAAGAAAGGCTATCGAGTACATGCCTTTGAGCCCTCTAGTTCACAAGTACTATAAACAAACCTCTAATCTGGAGTGAAGGTTCTTGGAAAATGATTATGTTGGAGAGTGATAAGGAGAAGGGGTGCAAAGATGCAGGGACTTCAAAACCACGAATTTGGGGATCTCCTGGCCAGCCTGATTATTTTTGCAGTTCCTGTTCACCGAGTTCCTGCCAGCATCCGTAGAGCACAAGGTAGCTGTGGATATGATGAAGGAGGTGAAGGGGGCCTTCAGGAGAACCATCTGGTTAGCAACCATCTACTCGACTTGTTTTATCAAAGCTTTTTTACATTTTTCATTATGATTGTGCCCAATTATATCATTTATTTAAAAAGAGAAGAGTCCTCCAAGAAGTAGTGGCTGAGCAGAGGATTAATTTTCGCATAGAGTGGGATTGAGGGAAATCTTTGCGGCATCAGGAGAAAAAAGACAAGCATTGTTAATTATGAACACATGATTTTCGCAATTAGAATAATCCTCTGAAACTAGAACCAGTTGAGGGCCCAGATTGGCGTATCCGGAATGGATACAGAGCCAGGCAAGAGAAGGGGAGAAAAAACATCGCTGAACATCTCTTTTGAAGTTTTTGTCTGCTCTCCTCATCAACATTTAATAGGCAGTGCTGGTAATATCGGTGGTATAATGTTCATTCCCCATCTCAAACAATTACCATCAGTCACAATCTTGACCGGTCTCCAGCACTGCACATGGGATCGACATGTGCTCTTACGGGGCTGAAAGAGGAAAATCATTTTGACTTCGACAGACAGCCACAACCAGAGGAGCATGTGAGGCGACGGCTGGACTGGGCTCTGGAAGATGGGCAGGACTCGGTCCTGTCATCGTGGGCTGTATTGGTGCCGCAGAGATTGCTGTGTGGCACTCCTGAATCTCTCGAAAGGGTCAGTGCTCAGACGCGTCAGCTGGGAATTACGTTTGTCTGCGTTTAGATCCTGCACAATGTACAGTCTTTGTGTAAAAGTTCTACAACAGAAACACAATCCATTGCATTTGGTGGACCACACTCAGAGCTGTGAAATGTTAATCAATCATTTCAACTGACATTTAGCAAAGTAGATCAAATGTATTGTTTGTATGAACTATGCTGTGTCCTACTGTGTTGAGAGCTCACATGTGTCTAAATGTGTGCTTAATGCTATGGAAATGTTTTAAAAAGAAAAGGCTATTCTACAATACTGAACCTAGACTCAACATAGGGTCTCACGCTAGGAAAGTCTTTCATGTGCGGCAGGCAGGTCCGACTAGGAAGGCCTGAAGGCTATCTGCTGCATATTTAAAAAAAATAAAAGGAAAAGATCTCCTTTGATCTAGAAACACAACATGTCCATAGCATTTTTTCATGAATATCAGTTTGAACAAACTATTCAATGTTTGTGTAACAAAATAATATCATGCATAAATAGTTTCTGTCATAGCTCAAGGACTTTTTGTTGTGACTAGCACATCCTATATAGGGAGCAGAAAGCTAAGGCCTTCGTGACAAAACAAGTGTCTACCCATCTTTGACATTTTTCTCATAAGTGTGTTCAAATATGGTGAGGAGAAGTGGTATGTTTCTACAGGATAATGTACTGTGTGACAGAAAACAGTGCGTTGTGTGAGCTGAAGGTTGCAGAAATCCATTTTAAAGAGCCCGGATGGCCTCTCCACAACACCATGGCTTAAAGGGTTTAGGTAAATATGTACACCAGAAGACCCTGCGGCTCTCCGGTATCAGGGACCAGAGTGGATTACAGTCATGTGCACTGGACAGCTAGGCTCAGTCTTTCAATCGCGTGTGCGTGTGCGTGTGCGTGTGCGTGTGCGTGTGCGTGTGCGTGTGCGTGTGCGTGTGCGTGTGCGTGTTCATGTTTATCTGTGCGTTCATCTCTGTGCGCGTGCGTTCATCTGTTTGCGTGCATGCCGGCAGTGTGTGTGTGTATGTGTGTGTTTGTGTGTGTGTGGTGTTTAAGATAGCAAGCACACAAATTTTTAGTTGTTCGTAGGATGCTGATAAAGTTGGCCAGGCAGTACGCTACGTTGGATTGAGGCCAAAAGTAACACTTCACATTTAGACCAAAAGTTTTCAATTTTGTCTCGTCTGACCGCGGAATCTTTTTCCGTTTGTTTGCCGTATCATTTACATTCTTCCCACAGAGCCCGTGCGGGATATGATATGTTTTTTCTTTTCCATTTTCCTCGGAAAGGGCTTACTTCTGGCCACTCTGCCAAAAAGGCCAGATGGGTCACTGTTGACACATTAGCTTCTACTGCTATCTCAGCCACTGAAGCTCATTTCAAAGGTACCCTTGGTTTTAGAGCAGTTTCCTTAGTCTAGTTCTTCTGTACCTGGCGGCTCAGTTGGGAGGAACAGGCTGATACAGGAAGTTTCTGGGCGACATGACAGACCTTTCGCTTCAGTCGTGCCTCTCTGCAATTGTTTTGAAAAGCCCTTTGGTTTTCCTGGCTGAATAATTGCTTCACCTAACAGAGACAGGTGTATTCACAAACTAATATTATTTCGTACAGACTAAGGCCGGCCAACTATATAATTTCTCAGCATAATTTTTTGGACATGAATAATTTAGGTTACCGTATGAAAACATGTTTACATTTAAATGCGTTATGCATTATTTATTATATAAACCTACACACCTAAAGTTAATTGTGACCACGCTATGACAAGTGTTGCTGTAGGCTTGCTGGGGGGTTTTCTTACTCCCAAGAAGGAGAAGGAGTTAAGGAATTATTTTAGTAGCATTCTTATCAAAAAGAAAACCTCACCTTTCTCCGAAGAGCTAATGAAAACCTCACACATTTATTGTTCAAAACGATTACTGGAATGCAGAAAGAAAACCAAGTGATCAGAATGTTCTTTCTTGCTCCCTGTTATGGCTGAAAAGTGTATTTAAATAGATTTTTTTTTTTGTGTCTTGCTCTCGGCTAGTTGGATTTCTGTGAAAAGGCTGCCCCGTCCCGTCGGTGAACGTTACTGTTTGTTTTCCCTCCAGCAGGGGGTGGTGTGCACAAAGGGCAAGGAAGGACAAACAGTTCAGAACAATACGGGGACAGAGGACACCAAGACCACAGATGTGTTGGGCCTGGGTGCCCTCACAATGAGCTCCAGCATTAACTTTAGCGGACGACGTGTGAGCGGGCGATGAAACACACATCATGTTGGTGCACTCGGACTGACCTTTCCTTCTGTGTCAATCTCTATTTTCTCCGAATCCAGGGGCCCATGAAAGAATGTCCAAAAGGATTTCCACAATGCGTATACCTATTAGACGGTTAGCGCCGAAGTTTATGCTGACTCCAAATGTTAAGAATTCATTTCCTTTAAAAAACGGACAATATTAGGTTGTAATGTCTTCAGAAATTCTAGAGACCTGCGTCTGTTTAGAGTTGCTCACAGACTAATGAAAGAAAACAAAATCTGAGAGGAATCCGCCTTTGTTTGTTAAAACTAGACTTGTATTTGGGTCACAGAGCTATTTTGTGCACCGCCTGACACTAACGATTTATTTCTTTTTCTTCTTAATTTCATCAGAAGGGGAGGTCAGAATTCATGAAAAGATTCTTCGAAATCCTGGAACTGTTTGGGGGTAGTTCGTCGAAAAGCCCTGGAAACAAATCAACTAAACATGTCAATTTTGGTTTACATTGTGGTTTTTTTACATTCATTTCTCATATTTTAAAGCGGTATATTCTTTGCTACATTCAATATCATGAAAGATCTAAAATGCTATAGGATATAGATTTCGTCTGCGTTTATTTGGGAAAGATTAAAAAAAAAATTCTGCCATTGTGTTTTGTCTAGACGTTGATTTTAAGTGAACAACTGAAATATGCTTTATATATGAGGAATTATATTAATATAGAATTTTTGAGGCAACCACAAGATATTATCAAATACATTATAAATATATTGTATTTCAGTAATTATAAGGTCTAAGGGGTCATCCTAGACAACTCATAATGCTGACCATTTTCACAGACATGGGAGAAACGCTGCGGTATTTCTGAGACTGATTTAGGGTATGGCCTTGGTGTGCTCTTGGAATTTTCAACCAAATCTAATCTCTGGGATGAATCCCTTAAATATATATTGCCCTATTCCAAGTTAACTAAGATGATGTGACTTTCTGATAGTGATGTAAAGTGTTTTTTTTTTACAAAGGTACTCTGTGCTCCTCTGTGTGAAGTCCAGTCTCTTGTGTCTGATGAATAGGTGATCCAGACCACGGTTAGGAAGTGAAAGGGCTCGTGGGATTTCATGTGCAGGGCCATTTGTCTCATTCTGCACCCATCACATGGGAACAATCTGGACATTTGGCAGCAAAGGTCTCCCAGTTAATGTCTCTCAGTTTTCACTGACCTCAGAAAGTGTACGTCCCCATGTGTAAGCGCAAAGCTGATTTATGGCTATAATTGAGGGAGGGAGGGAGCTCATTCAGTACAATTTCAGTTTTCTTAGGCATTTGGTTTTGGCACTGGTCCAAAAGCATGTTTGTGCCAGAAGATTTCTTAGGTTTCCCTTGATTGCCAAAATCGTAAGATTTGTTTTCAGCGATCCAGAGTAAGTGACACCTTCAACTCTGTGTTAACCCCCCCCCCTAAAGTGCAACAGTCTCAAACAAATTTTGAGTACTCAAGAGTAATTCTGCTCATCTTGTTTGGCTGTGGCGGCATATTCTGAAAATGCTGTGTGTGTCAGCGATATAATATTATACAAACTGTAGAACAAGTGACAAATGTGTTGCACGTAAACTCCTCTTTTAAAATTGATTTTATGTTGGCAAATATTTCTACGACAAATAGATAACAAAAAAACAGTTGTTTGCATACATGTTTAGGCAACACACATTAATGCTTGGTAGAGCCAATACATTGCTTATATGTATTGCATGTTATCTCCTTTATAGCACCAGTCTTTGGTCCTTCTTGCAGTACTCGATAGGGCATGGTGGCTCAGCATTATTGCACGTTAACCCCTAAACTAAACGATGGAACTTTTGCACGTCGCTCTGGATGGGAGCGTCTGCTAAATAACTAAAATGTAAAAAATTTGTAATACTGTTCATACAGAGACGCTTCAATAGAGGTCAGTCTTGTTATCCGGCTGTCTGTCACTTTTGGCTTTCAGCTTTGGTTGACCATGAGCGGGGGGTTTTTCTCAACCTTTCAGCCCTGATCATGTCAATGCCCACTGTGTCACATGACCCCTACATAAATGACATCGCCAGAATTCCCAAAGACAATGTGTTCAGAGAGGGGAGAACTGGGGACATATTGCACAGTGGTAGTTTTATACATGGCATACAGTCTATGTGTGGTTGGTCCATCATTCATGAGCAATGTTTACTGTAAACGCTCTGCCGCAACATATTTTAAATTTGTGTGAAACACGTTTAGCTAGATTTTAACTTTAATCAATGAATATTTGTTAGTTTAACTTAGTTAATTTAAATATAATACAAATGTATATGATAAAATATGCGGTGAGTATACAATTTCAGTTCAGCTGAGTTTTTAATGATTAAATCTAAAAATACAATAAATAATGTTTTTGCCAATCTTTGCTGACTTGGCACCAACAGCATTTACCATCCATATTCTTATCCAATTATGTTCCACATGTGTTATATCTGTGGATATCATTTTTGTATTTACCTGTCACAGAACAGGAAGCCAGAACAATGCATGAGCGTGTAAGCAAGAAACTAGATTTGATGTTTCAGTTGTACTGGACTAGTTACAAACACTCTCCACAACATTCCGATAGTTCGTCTTCGCTCCCCAGTTTTTGAGATGTGGTGATGATGCACTCCATTGTAATTACTTGGACGGATTGTATTGTATCTATGAAGGAAATATGGAGCAGTTTGGATGTTGCATGGCGTGGAGAAGACCGTGGGAATATGGGTTAAAGCCTGAATGTAATTGAGATGATGTGCTGGAGAAAAACCCCAAACCCCAGGGACAACGCCCCTAATGGGGGGTTTTTGGTGACAGCTTTGACAGGTCTCCGTAAGGCTTATTTTCCCCCAGTCCCAGATGAAGGAGCAAAGCAGGTTTGAGGTTATGGGTTACGAGTGTTGTGTGTGGTGATGCTAACAGCAGGATGAGACAGCGCCCGTTAGCCCGTAGGGTGACCCCGGGGGCACAGGCCACCCCTAACGCCCATGACTGCTCAGGAAGGGTGGGGGTCCCGATGAGGTCCCGAAACTTTGGCTGGAGCCAGGATTCCACCCCCTGCACCAACCAGCGAAAGACGGTTCACGGGGGCTGGGACAGCATGTGACTCCATCTGAGCCGGCACCCTCTAGCATTTCCGCCCCGTTTTCGACACACACGCCAGGAATCTGCTAATAGAGGCTGGCACCTGCAGAGACAGGATTCTTTCTCACACGTCTGGGTCAGCCCGTTGCCTCTGTGACAAGTGCAGGGGTTCGACTGTGGAAAACAAAGCAGTGTAGCTTTGTTCTCCTCTCTGGTTCTCAGCGGGTGGGAGTAAAGTGAGGCTTTCCCAAGAAAGTGCACCCCCCCCCCCTCCCCCCTTTAACTGCCCCTTGTCTTAATAACCCAATGGGCAGCAGTACGGTCTCCACACACATCCTCACTTTGTGCTCTGCTCTCTGATCTGTCTCAAATAAGGAGCTATTTAGGAGGTCACAGGGGAAGATAATACACATTTTTTATTTTTAAAAACGCTGGGAAACTCCTGTCAAAGCGGACTCTTTTTTGAGTCTCGTGTAACGATCACGGATGTGAACACTAATGAACAACAATGCAAAAACTGGAAAAAAAACAAAAAAAACTAACGGTGTGAACATACCCTGGTGCCAAACTTCAGCCAAGCCGACGGCCAAAACAATGTCAAGAACAATTAGCCTGGCTAGTGATTCCAGTGTTTGGTCCTGACAAAACAGTGCAGCTAAGCAAATTAAGAGGCTGCGCCGAACTAAAAACTTAAAAGGCTGTGCTGAAAATAATCAGACCAGTCAACTCTCACAATTTCCCCTAAATAGTTTGATGCCTCTGCGCAATGAAAACGGACATCCCGCGGTGGCTGGCCGCAGGTACTAAGCGGCTCTTACTAATAGGGCGGCAGGAAAAACACCCCCACTGGAGGCCTTTGAAGGCCGCCACTTTAAACAGACAAAACGGAGCGGGCCGAGGGGACATGAAAGTGCGAGCGCATGCTCGTAAGAGTCCCTTCGATTTAAAAACAGCTCTGGTGAGTGAGAACCCAGTCGGCGTGTGTCACTCATCCGGCTGAGCAGCTCTGTGGTAGCCTCCCCAAACACGAACGCTCTCTGTCCGCCAACCACGAATCAGCCAACACTCAGGTAAAGACTTGAGTCAGACGCACCAGAAAATGGCTGGAAAAAGGAAAAACGCATTCAGTAAAACGATGTCTTCCAATTTTTATTTTTAGAAATCTGATTGATGAGAGATGCGACCACTAGCTCTGGGCAGTGAACCTGAGTTAATGTCAAAAGAGGCAGAAACGCTGGTTTACGAAAGCCGAAATGTGTTCTAACGTCCCACAAACCCCCCCGGTGGGTCAGACCTGCCAATGTGAGGGTTTGCCCTACCTTGGATGATGATTACCACAGCCACATGATGTGGGCAAACATCTGCTGCAGCGGCCCACCAATGGGAAGCAAAGGGGGATCCGGCCCACTTCAAAACTCAAAACCGCCTGCTGCTGTCCTGTGTTGCATAGGCGTTCTGAGCCTTTCGCTTTGAGGATAAGGATAATTACATTTGTGAAGGGACTGTTTTGTATGTCAACATGAGTGTCAAGAGTCCGCACGCTTTCTCTAGAGTCTGCATATACTTTTCCTGTTTATAGTTTTATTTGTTGTTCAGTGTGAATGCAGTGTTGAAAGTGTAATGATTGTTGTCTGCGTTATTATATATATTTAGATCAATCCAAAGTCTGCCGATTGTGTTTAGGCCGGGGGATGGGGACTCGTGTGGAATTTGTGAGTATTTAATTAAATCCGGGAAAAGAACTTTGACTAATTAGGTCAGATTCCAAAGGAGCTCAATTAGAGTTCCCCTAATTATTATTATTTTTCCTGAACTGAGGCCGTCTTTGGCAAAGCGTGAATAGAATACCAGGAAAATGCACCCTCCCTTTGTGTTTACAAAATTCCTGCAAACATCAGGTGATGGTGGGGCATCCGATCAGATTAGAGAAAGGGTTCCCACTCTGACCAATGGTGTCTGAAGTGAGATGGTTGCTTCTTCTCTTATCTCTATGTCTTAGACAGACCCACCAGGTACAGTATCTTGATACAGACATTGAGTATGTCCACTGTAAAAGAGAAATTAATTAATTCATTATTTCCAGTAATAGTTACATTTACTAAACAGACTTGAATGGGGACAGTGTTTGGGTTTTTTTATTCAACAAAACATAGGTTATGGGTTAGGTTGAAAATGTGAAATATGTGTTTTTATCTCCAGAGGATGGCATTAGAGAGGACAAGTTTAAGTGACAAATGTCAGATTTAAAGCTTTTGAACCCGTTTCAAAACTACCATTGAAAGGATTTCTTCTGACTCCAAAATGAAAATGTGGGACATAGTTGTACTTTGGGAGGCTACTTTAATTCGGACTGAGACATGTGATCCAAGGTTACAGGATGAGTATGAATGCTGTAATGCATTAAAATGCAAGGGAGTGTGTGTCAGTATTTTATTCATTAGGTTATTTCTTGGGTCAAACACACTCTTAGATTATCCTTAAAACAATATTTGCTTGAGGGTGGAACATCATGACTTTTTCCAGTAAGTAGAAAGCCAGGAGTGGGAGACACCCCCCCCCAACCCCCCCAAATGTACAATTCAATTTTACCTTTCATCACGGCGTGCATTTTGTTTTCAAAAAATGGCCAATATTTCTGTCAATTCAGTTTAATTAGATTTGCACAAAATCAATTTATACTAATTGGCTTGGTTGAATGTTGCTGTGGGTCAGGGCTCACACAGTGTGGTAAGTTCAGGCCTCAGGAAGCCCCCGTGCCTCGGAAGAAGGGGTACATTTTTTATTGCTCGAAAGCAGAAGAGGACACCGGCTCTGGCAGGAACGGAAGTACCCCCGGCTTCAATACGTGAGAGGCGAAATGTAAAAAGTTAGAAAACGGCTCGGTGCAGAGCCCAGGGGCAATGAGAGACTAATTAACCCCTTGCTCTCCGTCACCCCCGGGGTCATCTGCGTGCTGCGATGTGGGCCCGGGTTCCATGCATTCGTTTCGAACCGTTAAATTTGATGGACCGGTATTTGTCAAAACAAAATCTCATTAAGTGCTGTCTGTGCACTTTGTTCTTCGTTCCCCCTTTTGTCCTGCGCGGCGCGGCGCGGCGCGGGGCGGGGCGGGGCGAACTGCAACCTGAGGGGCAGCGAGGCTAACTCATGAATGAAAGCATTGTTTGCGGAGTTTCAAATATGTCTATGGGGCTCTCTGGCCAAAAAACAAAAAAGGCTCTGAAGTATCTTGATGTACCACTCAAGCACTTCCGAGGGGGCCAGGCGGGAGAGTGCGTGCACTGCAGGGTGGATTTATAGAGGGCTGTTTGTGTGCGTGGGTGTTTGTTTTGAATGTGTGCATGCTTTTGAATTTGTTTTTGTGTTAGCCTGTGTGTGATTCTGTGCATGAGAGTGCGTGTGTCTCTAAACCTTTTCTTGTGTGTGAGTGGGTGTGTATCTCTCTCTCTCTCTCTCTCTTCCTATCGTGTGTGTTCGTGTGTTTCTGGAGGGGTGGCTTTGTTTTGTCTTTCACTGAGGTTATCTCGCTAGATCATAATGTTCAACCTGGTTTTAAACCAGCTCAGTCCGGCTCTCTCCCACATTGAGTGGGTGCTTTCAAAATGTTTTGGCGTACTGTTTTACGCAGTCCAGTGAAATGATTTCCTATTTCTGTAGTTATGCTTTAGCGTTTACCACCAGTTTCACTTATGTTAATCCCAGTCGGCTACCAAAATAAACGAGTTCATAAATGGGATGGTGATGTTAAAACAGACAGAACAATGGATCAGAGACTGTGCAGAAGATAGTTCTACTAAACGGGGTTTTACTAAAAACTGAACTATTTGAGGAGTTTAATTTCATCTATTTGTGAGAAATTGTATTATTTCTTGAGTAAAATTTCTGAATATTGTAATCAGATATACTTACAGTATTTATAAGTTCTATTATTGTCATCCTTTGTTTTTTTATCACTAAAATGTTCCCTTTCCTGGGAAAAGTTGGCAGTGAAAAGTAAGAATGTTAGAAAAGGGAAGACTTGAGAGGCACAGTCTGCGTGTGCGTCGGTTCACTGATTTGCCAGCATTTCTGACTCACCATGCAAATTTTTGAATGAATAATATTCCATATTATAGGCCAGTGAAATAACAACTTGCCCCCTTGCGAGAGGCAGAGGCATGATGGGGTCGGCGGGGAGACACGTGTCACCTCGACCACTCAGGTGAACCGTCCTGAGCGAAATCAACCGATGCTGCAAGTCAAATCTAGACCTGCCTCTAGCGATTGTGTACTTGGATTCTGTTTGGACCTCCCGCCCTCCTCCCAGGGCGTTGAATGGCACGCAGGCTCAACCAGCCCTAATGAGCTCTTGAACCTGTCTCAGCTGGCATGTGTGGTTGGCAGCACGTTCAGGGCCGGGACCTCCTCCTCTGGATAGCTCAGAGATGCCCTCTCCATTCTCCTTTATATCGCTTTGACCTCCCGGCATTGGCCTTCTGACAGCCTAGCCATAAATCCAGCCCGGGTGTGACAATGTCAAATAATCGCATTCCGGCCCAAGCACACGCTTTAATAACGTTCTCGTTAGCTTGTTAAGTTCCTCCTGGGTAGCAGTTTTTACTCTTTCAATTAGGTTGATGATTACTATAAAAAAAAAAGCTAGCTTGCTGCCCTTGCTAAGTGAAGGTTCTTACAGGACCTGTGTCAGAGGAATTGTGGAATGGGTTCTTCTTCTTTAGACGTGGGCTGTTGATGCAAAGAGCAGGAGGGGGTGGGGGGCTGACAGTGATTTGCTTTGAAAACCACGTTCCCCGCTTAAGGGCAACGGAGCATAGATCCAGGCCTTCAAAGAACCACATGTGTGTTGCATTTTTTAATGTTGTTGATTTGCTGGGTGGGACCCGGCTGGGTCGTTCCCATCTCCTGGAACCTATGGCGTACAGTTCAAACCGCTGTCTTTGTTTGTTCCCAGACTCTCTGGAAAGTGGACTTGCGGGTTGCTTTTAAGGTTTGGGCGAGTAGCGTGGCCTGCAGCCCAGTCAAGCACTTCCGGCGAGTCTGTGGACCTTCTGAGTAGTCTGCACATTAACTTTAAAACTACAGCACTTTGTATGTCGCTCTGGATAACAGCATCTGATAAATGCCAAAAATGTAAATTTAATGGAAATATAGTCTCCGCTTCCCTAGAATTCTCATCCTCAAAACATCACTTGACAAATTGGATGTAGACCTTTTTTAACCTTTTGGCATGTTCAAAGACGGCTCTGAAATCAATTTGACTAAAAGAGTCCCTTCCCCTTTTGCTTTTCCGGTGTTTACAGCTTAAGTATTTATCAAATTCATATTGATAGGACAAACACAGGGTAGGCTGCATGCAAGTTGGGCTGTAGTATTAACATTTCAGGGAAAAAGGAAAATAGAAAAAAGTATTATCCCGGGATCAAGTCAATGCAAGGAGTATCTGAAACAATGTACATTTAAATGCACATTAGTATATGTATCTTTTTACTTTATACGGTTGTCTTGGTTTTAACTGATAATGCAAAAGCCAAGGCAACTTGCACTCTTAAATTAACAAAGCTGATCTCTCATTAAGATGCAAACTAGCCCCACCATTTTGAACAAAAGACACTCTCTTGTGGCAGAGGTTAATGATTTGTTGATGTTATGTTTTTTAGATCGCAGAAAGCCTAACCACTGGCATGGTGAGGCTAGGAACAATTTATTCAAGTGCCATACAGAAGCTTGCAGGTTATGCACTGTATGTGTGAGTGTTGAACAGAAGAGTCTACCTGAAGAACCAGTAACAATGACTGTGATGATGTGATGACACCCAGTTTTTGCCCAGTATGACCATGTGTTTACCGCTTGCTTGGTAGGAATTCACTTGTCAGCATGTCAATAACAAAACTTAAGTTGGCTAGGCTGCTGAGCAACCCATTTTGAAAATCGTAGAATCGCCACTGCCAGGGACATTTTGTTTCAGTACCTGCAGAACAAGTTATGTGGTGTGGACAAAACAGGGGGGTTTGAAAAACAAATCTTTAAATAATCCCTAAAATTATTTTAAAAATAAAAATAATAACTTTAAGCAGAAAACACATTTCTTAAACAATGAATTTGATATATAAACATGTGTATTTAAAATCTACACTGAACACCTACAAATGAGGTAAAATTAATTATTTAATTATTTGATGGTGTAAAATGTTGTCACATATGTTTTCCATATAATCATAAATATTTGCGAAAATCTAAATTTGTGCTATTTGTGGAAACTGTTACAACTATTACATTACAAAGTTGTAATCAGATACTTAATATTCTATGTCTACCCATTTATAAATAATAACAACATTCATATAAGTTGCAATAAATCATCTGTCATTTATTCATATTTTGTAAATACTGATTAATGCAACCTTATATTAGCGCTGCCTCACAGCGCCAGTGGTCCCGTGTTCGAGTCCCGGCTCGGGGTGCCTGTCTGTGTGGAGTTTACAAGTTCTCCACGTGTCCGTATGGGTTTTCTATGGCTCCTCCCCTCCGGTTTCCTCCCACTGTCCAAAGACTTGCAGGTTAGGTTCATTGGCCATGCTAAATTGCCCTGTGGGTGTGTGTGTTGCCCACCGATGGCCTGGCATCCCGTCCTGGGTGTATCCCTGCCTTGTGCCCTGTGCCTGCCGGGATCGGCTCCGGCATCCCCCGCGACCCTGACCAGGATAAGTGGTTTTGAAAATGGATGGATGGATGTAACCTTATGTTAAGGTATTGTAATTGCTACGTATTTCAGATATGCAGTTAGACATATGCATTCTTTACAAACTGGTAGAGTGCCCTTAGTTAATTAAAAAAAGGCTAATTCATAGCCTTTCAATGTTTTTATTGGACAGTTCACTAGGTTCCCCCGATCTGTATTTAATTGTTTGTACATTAAGGTACATAACTTGAAGTGTTAATTTAATCATCAGTTTTTGACTTAGGCTGTGCCACAAATAAGTAGTACAATCTGACGCTTTGAAGGAATACCGTGGAGAAAGGGGGAAATCTCTGTCCTACTGTGTCCTTATTTTCGGCAATGTGCTCCTGACCTATGGGGCTTTGGACACCGCAGTCACTGAAGGTTGTCCAGTTTTAGGTTGAGCCAAATTTCTGGGGGGGAAGTACGTCAACCGGGTTATTTATTTTCTAAAATGGGGTGTTAGATGAATGTTTGCCCAGTTATATAAACGGGAACTATATAAACTTTGAAAACGTTTTTTTTTCTGACTGTTCTGTGTGTTCCATTACTCATTTAATGTATTTTCTATTCAGTACTTTGTCCAGAAATTTCCAAGATTCATATATCTAAAATATTTATATTCTTTGTACCGGTACTTTACTTTTCCTGTGCATATGTCTCACTTATGTCATGTGTTTAATATATTAACTATTAATTAAGAATAATATTTGTGAAATGGAAGTTATTAAATCTAAGAGTATGTAAGGATTCTCTTCTCAACTGAAATATAGAAATAATATTTGTCTACATCATACACCAGCAGTGTATTTCAAATTAAAGCATGGACTCAGTTTCATTGATGAAAAAAACCGTTGATTGACTTTCAAAACCTATAACTAAGATGGCATCATTTTCAATTTTTTATTTATAAAAATAGGAATATTGTTTAAAGTAAATTACAGTGTGTGGCGGTTCAGCTAGCAGAGTTTAGTGTTTGCGAAGATGAAAGTACTTTAATATGAATATCATTAAGGGTGAAAACATGCGCACGCTGTCCTTTTCTGTCTGTGCATCTACTCGCCTCTGCGTCACTAGACCACCAGACAGAGCTACTAAAGGCATACACAAAGTCACCTCCCATTTGTCTCTGGTGGGCCGTTATCCGTTTTTCTGTGAAACCGTTTTCCTTTAAAGTGGTATTTATATATTACCATCTTTGGGAATTATGGTGCTGAAGGCTATGACAGGGGACCTCTCCATTAACAAGTGAGTTCCACCTGTTGGACTGATACTCATTCCAAACAAATATTTCAACCATAAAAAGGTGAGGTGAAACAAAGAACAAACAGATTCCTCATTTCCTCAAGGCCTCTGGGCTGATGTGGCCCAAGCCCTGTACTGGAGACGAGGGAAACTAGCAAGTCATGCTATTTTTAATCAACAATATATCTTTTTTTTAATTATGGTCGAACCATGGCAATGGATAAAAGCCCCCCCAAAAAATGCTTGTTTTTTTAAATGATAAAATCTGTCATAAATCTTTATTTATTTTTGTGTCATAAATAAGTCAAATAAGTTATATATCTTATTCTGGGACCCCGGACTCACTAAAGTACATTGGGGGTTGGAATTTTTCTATAGTTATTCCAAAAATAACTATAGCTATAACTATAACTAAAAATTCCAAATTATTTGAGAATAAGGCAATTTAATGTTTTGTTCATTTGGAAATGTCTACTGGATCTGAAGAATCTTCATAGCAGAAAAGGTTATCGAACATCTACGTGCCAGATTTTACACCTGGGTCTGGTTCACTGGAAAGTATTAATTTGAATATTTGATATTTCCAGCTTGCTAACTTCCCCTATGTCAGGTGCCAGGGCCAGATGTGTGACTTACCAAAATGGCAACCAGATGTGGGAATGGAAAACACACTGTATTCCCAAGGAAAAAAATAAATTACTGGAAAAAGTTTTTTCTTTCTTAGGGAGCCAATTCAGCATAACTGAATTTATATTGCTACCACAGTGATTATAATAAAGATTAGCAGTTTGATTTCTAATGGCTTGAAGCCTTTTTGTTATTAGTCAAATCCTTCTTATATCTGGCCAGTTATGCACAACAAATTAAATACATTTTAAAAAAGGGATAGCATTTTGCTACCAATTTCAGTGTGTACTGCAGTATTATCTTATTAGAATGATTAGTTCAGTTATGTTGTTGATTCAGTCAGTAATATGATTAGTAGTAGGGGTGGTCTTAAAACATGATACTTGAAACCATTGTATCTATCATATCCCTCAGAGAAGGTAGCAGAAAGCGTTCAGGGTTCGTGAATCGTCCCGTCAGAGTGCTTTGTTGTCGAGCCACATGTGTGAGCTGCGTGTAAAAAAGTGTATTTATCAAAGTGTAGTGTGGGATTTACAGGATTCTTTTCTGATCTGGAGCTTTAAGAGGGACGACTTAGAGGGAGTCGACTATGTGACTCTGTTACTGCTTCATTCACCTAAAATCAGCTTTAAAATGATACGTTCCAACATGACTGTGCATGATTTTTGCACGATTACGCTGCTGTACAAATTGCAACTGAAGAAAAGACTCTAGACTCGAGTCAGTTCATCCTCAGGTGCCCTGAAACAGAAATAAGAGGACAAATTCAAAGCCTCGAACTTTAAGATGCAGGCTGTATAGGATTGGAAATTAGATGTCGAGGCAGGCTATGGGGAATACATCAATTTGAATTTCGTCATCAGCATATATGAAGGTCTGCGTGTGTATATAAAAGCTTTTCAACAGCACATTATCTGCGATTGTGCTCGTCTGTAACTGATAATGGAAGATAATGCATTTGCCACGTTATCTGCTATTTGGTTCACCATGAATAAAGATGTCTTAAACTCACTGCCAAAGGTTCTTATATTAGTTTTTCCGCCTTGTAATCCACAGCAATCTGGCTCCTTTCAGCTGCACGCAAAGACCCCGGTGTTGTCTCACTGCAGACTTTCCACCACCCCTGCACAAGTGAAGAAATGTTTCCTGACCCAACCAATGGCCGGAGCTCAAATAAACCGAACATCACATCGCACGCTGTTTAGACAGATGTTGCGAGCAGTAGTGGCTTCTGCTGGCTGTCGGGTCTGGATCTCCTCACCACGCTGACAACACCACGGTCATTATGTGTATTGTTCTCACGAGGGAGAAAGACCTCATTCCTTGTGAGCCTTTAGCGCAGTCACGCACTACTGTGGAGACACCATCTACTCTTGCTCTGCAGGTTGGGGGCTCCTCTACAAATGACCATCGAACCACAAGTATCCCAGTGTGTGGTTAGGCGCTTTGGAGCGTAGCTATTAATTTCAGTATCTTTTGGCTATCTGCTCGTCTTGATTGGGTTTGTAGGCAGCACAACTATCTTTTTAACCTGGTTTGAGTCAAAACGATGTGCCGCAATTTAGATCACCACAGAAGTGATACCCGAGAAGGTGGATTGGCCAGTTTTCCAATGACGATCAGAAGTCTGGAGAGGATCCAAGAAGGTCAGCTTAGTGAGATTTTCTGGAAGGCTTGATAAACACAAGGCATACTAAAGCTATGGTATATGCCTTAATATGGTGCCTTCTAGAATTATAAGAGAGCAAAGTGGTCCTGGTTAAGTAGTTCTTGACTAACACTAGACTAATACACTACTGCATAACCAGCATGAAAAGTTATTCCAGCAACAGCGCCCACTTTTCAGGAGGAAGTCCTTAATTTTAAGCTAATACATACTCAATCATCAGCATAGAAGGCTATAAAATCCTTGTGTGTCATACTAAAAGTAGTTTTGGGGTTGTATTTTAATTATCAGGAGTTTTATAGACTTAATTTATTTTGATTTTGTGGGATGCCTGGTTTTATGTCATCATGGTTATTTGTTGCTCTGCCAAGCACCCAATTAAAAGGCTGACCTCGTATTCAAATACATGCCACTTAAACATATTTATTTCAATGTATAACTAAAAAGCAAAATAAATAAAAACTCTTTATAACTAGGTAACACATAAAAAACTGTTGGTAACAACAGCGTTTTATGTTTTACATGCAAAAATATTCAAAACAAATATGCAACATGATTCATGATGAACAAGAACCCAGCTAACAGCCATCGTTTGTCTATTGATTGCATGGACAAATTAAGTTCTCCCAAGGTTCTATATACCCTGTGCCACAGGAATTAAGTCTGCTCAAAAGGAAGTAAAATTGCACCCAGGCAAGGAAATTGATTGAGTTCAATCTCCCGGATAATCCTTGTTGGAGTCTTTGGTGCAAAATAACAACCAACTTCGTATTACCTCAGCCTTGAATGCAACGATATAACAAAGACACAACTTCGTTTAATCCAATACCTGCGCTTAGACAACATGGCAAGCTCTGAAATTCGGCCTGTGTGTTAGCTGTCACTTTTTCTCAGCGATGACAAAATGTTAAGTGTCGGCGGGTCAGACAAACAGATGGGACTGTGTATTGTTTCAAATGGATGTGCAGTAAATATAAATATATATTTTTTCCAAGTCCTGTGGTAAACCAGACCAAATGGAGACCTTTCAGTGAGGACGGAATGTGCAGCTATTTTTCTTACTTTCACTCAGACCACAATTTTTACAGGATAGCATGCTCCAATACAAAGGCTTATTGCTAACTATGTATCACAGGGATATTTCAGAATCTTATTTTTTAAACTTGAGGCTATACAGAGACATGCTTTTGCTATTAAGAATGATTTTCAATAAAACTTGTATGACCTCTGGATGATTGAATTGCATGAAGGCAAGAAGATAATCTTTATTGAAGGCCATAAAGAAGATCGCTAGAAACCAGACATTTTAATGGTTTTTATTTTTCAAGGGATATCAGCAAATTAATGAAAGAATCAGGTCTCCAGAAAGTTAACTTGGTGACAAGATTCATTTTTCACATTATGCTAAATGTAGCATCCTTGCATTTCTGCAGGAGTTGTTTATCATGAGTAGAAAACAAAATAGATAACTTTTTTTTTTTTTAATCCAAAATTTTGGAATGATCTAACACAATTTTTTTTACGAAAAGACTTCCAGCTCATTGGGAAACTATTTGTCTGATGTCTTGTAGAATTTCAGGTTCTCTGTTTTTTCGACAGACTACCTCGAACTAGTAGGATATGCAGCTGTTTGTGAAAGACTGGATATTTTCGTAAATTTATTCCAGTTGGTGGTGTCAGTGTTCTAGCATCCTCTAAATGTAGTTAACTGTTGTGGTTAGATATTAAGAACTAATTGATTATCAAAATAACATTTTATCCAACAACGGAAATTGACTTGAGTACACTGTGTAATTTTCGATCCTGAGCCAGTCCATTATGAATTTTCTAAGCCCAAACTCTGGTCCCTTATTCCAAAGCCAGGAAATGACTGAGCCTATGGCAGCTTTCCATTGGGTAAAAGCAGGATTTTTAAGTTTTCTTAATCGTGGGAAAGACAAAGAGTGAATCAATCCAAGACCAGTGGTCCCTGCAGTGTAGGAAAACATATTAGGACCTTTAAACCAGGTAATTTACCCTGTTACCGGGATCTTGGAGCACTGGAGCAGCTTTGTTGTAGAACAGACTTTTGTTGGTGGTTTTACAGGCTAGAGCGATGTCTTCCAGAACCAAGGAGCTCTCAATTTCCATTTCCATTCCACACACTGATTTAACAAAGGCCAGGTGTAAGAGCAAAAACTCTGTAGCTCTTAAAGGCTTTGATAGTCCACTGTTGGTGGAGATCCACCATACAGTGAATGTAAAAAGTGGAACAAATTGTTAAGACCAAGAGACCACAATGACCCATTGTCCTGACACTGAACAAGTCCAGTTCTGAGCCAACCAGTCAGAGGACAAATCAGCGCCTTCTTCCAATTTTTTTTACTCTAAACCAGAAAATAATGTATTATTGTATGGGTTTGATTACTCGCAGCAGGCCCTCATACACTTTCGGTGCTATCCTTGTGGGAGGTTGGGCCTGCCTTAATGCAAAAGGGTCCCCTAATAGTGGTGTGCTCACTTCCTGGCCAGTGAATTATGACTTAAAATCATGAGGTAGAAAGCAACACAGCACAATCCCGTTTCAGATGCCCGTATGAAAACTCCCGTTGAAAAGACTACTTCTCTTCCAACGCTTACCGAGAAGCTTTCATAATTGCAGCCAAAGCCATCTGTTCTGAAAGACAGGCCTTACACCAGGCACGAAGGTCATCGCTCTAGTAAAAATAAAACCACAGACTATATCTCTGGCTTCGCAAACTTAACAATCATTTGGGAATCACACGTTTTACAACATTTGGCAACTGGTGAGAAAAATAGTTTCGCCTCAAAAAAATAAATAAATAAAATAAACTGCCCGTCTCGAACCAAATTTTATTTTTTCAGGTGGCCGTAATAAACTGGGGGTATCAATTTTCTATGATAAAAAACAAAAGATAAAGAGAGTGAAAAGGACCTCCTGATATATTCTGAAGGTCCTCCAGTTCTGAGTGATTTATTATTTTTTTGTGCGACAACAGTAATACATTCAGTGAATCCACAAAGACGCTGACATGTTCCTGTGGTACCATCCCTTAGAGATACGCTGAAACTCTACTAGACAAGTAGAGTTTGTGTGCCTATGTGGTCCAGTAAATGCAGAGGCGAAGGGCTCAGGATGGGACTGGTCCTGCCACCAGACATATACAAGCCTCTGGACGGTTTCGCTCCTGGGCTGAAAAGACTTTAAAGTGTCCCACGTGATCGCTCTGTCCTCCCCTTCCTCCTCCCCCCTCGGGTTCTTCTTTAGAGAGGCCCTCTAACGGCCCGCGGCGCAGTTGCAGACGCTGCTGCAGGTGGAGAAGTTCAGCTGCCGGTCCCCATCGCACTCTTGGCAGCTGTCTCCTCGTTTCCTGCCCCGCCGCTGATGGTGAATATCCTCCCGGCGAGCAGATCTTCCTGTTTCACATCCAGGCACTTTAATAAAGCCTGGGTTGCGTGGGAGTACGGGAGCAGGAGGGATCCTGCGGCTCACAGAGAGAAGTTAAGGAGGGTTTCCCATTAAGAAGCAAGGGTGCACAATTTATTGGGTGTGCTCGCTCTCCTTAGTCAGGCCAAGACAGGAAAAATACAAAAAAATATGTAATGAAATGTTATTGAAAGGAAGCCAATGTGTGAATAACTTTTCCGAAACACATACACAAAAAACTTTGCAGGGTCCCATTGTGTAAACAGTGACTGATAGGTGGATGTCTCTGGCACAGTCTTAGATAGGAATAACAACCGCTATAATGGTAATGATGTTTGAAGTCTCTTAGGTCATTAGAGCACAAATGTTTCAGTTTTGACTTCATCAGCTCAGTTGATTCACAAAGGAATGGTAGAGTTTCTCTACAATACCACAAGCAATAATAATTATAACTATTATATTGTTAATGTAGTTTGAAGTCTCTGAGGTCATTAGAACTCAAATATTTCAGACTTGACCTCATACGTTCAGTTAATTAATGAAAGGACAGAAAAGTTCATCTTTAATAACGCAAGTGATATGAGTACAATCTAATTCCTAGGAAAATATAATAAAGTGAAAGTGCTAAAAGGGGCATCGTAGTTTTTTTTGTATTTACACAATATGTATCGAGAGTACTATAGGCAACAAGAAGATATAGGCCTTTCATAAAATCCAGAAGTTTTGAGTTTGTGAGCCTGCTTCAAGCGAAAAGTTTGAGTGTTAGAGGAGGTCTGTCAGTAGGGGGTGCTATAGTTTTCCTTCACTTAGAAGCTTTCCATGAATGATCCACACTCCATTTTTTCATTACTGCTGTCACATTCAAAAGGTTATATGTTATGGTTTTTTCCAGCTAACTTGCAGTTTTTGGCAAGAAACCTTGTTTATCGCTTGATAGAATTCAAAGCAGGGAGTAACACGGGCACTTATTTTCTTATTTATAGGTCCATGACCATGTGAGACATAGTCACGATGCAGAGGCATGCCAGGGACTTTTCAGATGTAAGGTGAATGAACCATCAAAATCAAGCTAGTGAATCATTTTACTGCTGAGTATGGATATAAACAAAAAACGGATTCCTCTGATACAACACGCTCTCAGTCGTTCTTTGATCACGGGTTTAAATGGCCGTAACATCCCCGAGAGCTTTCTCACTGTAAACATGGTGATCCTGGTTTAACAAAATCTGACTTATTTGAGTATGCTTTTTTTCAGTCGAGGACCGGCTCGGCTGTGCAAAACTTGACATTCCAGACTGTGAGCTACATTAAAAGAAAAACTGTTAAGAAAATACAGGAATATAAGAAAAAGTTGAATGCCTTTTATGTGGGGGAAATATAATCTCGATTTATTAAGAATGCATGGAAAAAAACGTGCACTTCCATAAATGAAACAAAGATAGGGATAAACATTTTTATACTGGAATTTCAGTATTTCATTTGGAAAAAAAAGAATAAGGTATTTACCCCATAAACCTTATCTCCATGCAGGGTGACAAGCATTGTTTTGTTGACATTGAGTTTAAACAAACCCTAATTCATGTGTTTTGTGGAAAGGTTTTAATCATTCCCTTCCACGAATAGTCTAGTCTAGTGTAATTTGGTTTTATATCCATAGGGGTCTCCTTTGCTCTAGTATCCACAAGGTTGTCAGATATAGGAAGCTACGTTTCATACAGTGATATCTCTGTACCACTCTCAGGACTCTATTTGCCATAAGTTACTCAAACAAAATCTGTTAATCTGCCAACCTAGGTTCACGATGTTAAAATTGTTTGTATTACGCAAATTATAATCTTAATTATCTCAATCTATAATGATTTAGTGTTCCAAGTATGCTCGAAACATGTTACATATTATGTCATAATTTCAGCAATACAATTTTGTAAAAACGACAACTGGAAACGATTCCACTGTTAAAAATCACGAGCATACATCACTCACAGTCTGTTATGCTGCCGTTCGCTCACTGTAGGAGGCTGATCTTTTCACTGCTTCCATTGGAGTTCCTAGAGTTCTCTTTCTGAGAATGCTGGGCTGCGTTCCAGGAACACTTTCAAACACTGCTGATCAGACGAGCTTCTCGTCTCTCCATACAACCTCTATCCACGCCGGACTGCAAGCATTTCATTTGTTAATGTGAGTTTATTTATTTATTTAACGTTTAAAAAAAAAAAAAAAAATCATTTTTTTTATGCAAGTGCTGTTTTGAGGCCGGACTCTGCTTTGAGTCCAGATGTTGCGTTCTGTTGTTTTGTAACATCTTCTGCATGTGTCCGATTTCGTCATTGTCTCTTGTGTGATGGGAGTTCCTCTCTGGCCTGTCTGCCATTGAATTCTCTGAAGTCTGGTGGTTTATAAGTAAAAAAGATACAAAAACAGGGACCGACACAGGATTTAAATTCCTCTTTAGACTTGGCAGCAGAGTCCAAGGATGTGGAGGCATTTAAATTAGGATTTACTGCGGGAACCCATCAATATTTTTTACATGTTATCTCCGTCAACTGTCTAGTTTAATTTAATGCAAATTTTGTCCAAGCTCTCCCACACACATTTTTTCTATTTCTCCAAAATGATTTAATTATGCACCATTTTGGTTACTACAGACTTTATGGATATTCAACAGTTAAAGCCAGACACCTAGGCTAGAGAGAAAAATGAAGAATGTGGAACTCTCTTGCGTTCGCATTCCCAAAGGCCCAAAGAGAACCCACAGTGCATGAGGGGGTTAAGTGCAGACCCTGATGCGTGAGTCATTCTGCTGAATTCGCTGTCGTACTCACCAGGCGCTCGCAAAGAAGCTGTCCGTTTGGTAGCGTGTTGAAAATGAGAAAGAGGAAACATGAGAAATGAGACCCTTTCAGTGCGGCCGTGCGATCCGGCAGAAATTCACTTTGTCAAACCAAGGGTGGTGGTGGAGG
>JAOYSI010029903.1:0-31470 GCA_025775065.1 Hiodon alosoides
ATTATATTATTACATAGCTATTTATATATTTTTTTAATAATATTTAAGTATTCTTATAAAATATATTTCAACATATCATATCCCCTTAGTCATTTAAAAAATTAAAGTTGAAGTGTATTATCTTATGCAACCAGAACCCTTCAGGGGCTCTCTGTACAGAAACTTGAAGTATGGTCTTTATTTGTCAATTCAGGCTACATTTAAAGGCTGGATGGACATTATGTATGCAGCTGTGGATTCACGAGAGGTAATTATTACTCTATTGCAAAAGGATTTGCCCAATTTACTATTTAAATTTGTTTTTAACATTAGGGAGCAAATATTAACTATGTAACTACTACGGAAAAAGCAGAAATTAAATAAAATGCAAATGTGATATAAAACTGCCAGTTGTTTATCTAACCACCAAACTGGGACTGGTCAAACACCCTAAACAGCAGGTATTTTTTGAATATAGGAGTATTACCTTTCCTATAATTTGTTGAAACTGTACAACTCTGGTCCTTCTAGGTGGAGAGTCAGCCCTCCTATGAGATCAACCTCTACATGTACCTTTACTTTGTCATCTTTATTATCTTTGGATCCTTCTTTACTCTCAATCTCTTCATCGGTGTAATCATTGACAACTTTAATCAGCAAAAGAAAAAGATAAGTATCCAAATTATTTGTGGCTCTCCAGATTCACAACATCATCAGTGGAAAATCATACTGCATGCTCATATAACATTTTAATTAAATAGATACAGCTTTGTCTGAGTACTTTTAATCATATACTTAGAAGATTGCAGGACTATTTGAGTTGCTGAATTTATTGCCCTAATTTAAATAACTTTTCCCCCCCAGTATAAGGATTGGCAGCTTTTTAAAGAGAACTAAAAGCCTATGGAGAGAGTTCCTCCACAATTTGGATCGTAAAACCACTGCTCTTGAATAATTGTTTTTGGCTTTGCACTTTGGAGGGAAAGACATCTTCATGACAGAGGAACAGAAAAAGTATTACAATGCCATGAAGAAACTTGGCTCCAAGAAGCCAGTAAAGCCCATTCCACGACCTGCGGTATGTTTCCACTGTAACCAACTGCAAGCCCCAATTTTTGTTTCTGTTTTCATGTTGTGCTTACAGTTTTTGCCAGTGTGTGTGTGTGTGTGTGTGTGTGGTGACTTTAACCTTGTTCTCATTCAGAAGGTGAGGTGTCCAGTCTTAATAGAGCCCAAACGTCTCAAATGAGAATAATAAAGAAGACACTGGAAGAACTAGACATGATAGAAGGATTTTTCGCCATCTAGATAGAGATTATACTTATATTTTATATGCTAGAATTGAATTTTTTTTTCATTTTTGGGAGTGATAGACCTAAGGTGACTGAAGGAATGAACCATAGGAACTATGGCTGTATCAGATCATTCAGTGGTGTATCTCCCTCTACATTTAGACACCAGAGTTAGAAATTAAACATGGAGGCTAAATGCAGGTGTTCTCAATAACGCTTTTAATACTGCATAGATTCACAGAAATACAACAGTATCTTGAAAATGATGATAATGGTAAAGTGACCATACTTTGGGACACAGTCTAGGCTATTCTGAGAGGAATAATGATAGCTAGCACCTCTGCTCACAAAACGGCTATAGAGCACAACTTTTAAAAAAATTAGAGTAAAAATGAAAGAGCCTTGAAGAACAATATAAGAAGACCAGTGATCCTATTAAAAGATCTCTATTGTAAGGAATGAATTGGATGACATATTCAAAGACAAAATTGAGAAGTAACACAAATGCATAAGGCAAACATTCTATGAACCTCATACATTTAAAATTTAAAAATTAAATTAAAAATTTGATTGAAAAAAAGAAAGATAAAAGACCCTTATAAAGGAAAGTTATCAAAAAACTTGGATGACAGGAAAAGCCTTTCTATCTTATTATAAAACACTTTATACCCAGCCACCATATGTTGCAGCCCAAACTACTAAAAATGTTCTTGATACCTTAGCTCTCCCTTCAATTAAAACAAGTAAACATGCTACACTGACTACAGAAATCACACAAGAGGAAATAGACAGAGTAATAAGTACTGTCAAGCATCATAAGGAAGCGATGGGATATGCAATCTTTAGTAAGGAAATTCCTCTTTCACTGACTTCAGTTGGACTTGAATGAAGGCAGAAGCTCCTAATTTGTGTAGAGAAGCTTTTATATCTATCTCTCTTAAAGAGTGCAAAGATAAAGAACTATGTAGTCTGTAGCCACCTATATCAATTTTGACTACCGATTACAAGCTGTACGCCTCTGTAATAACTAAAAAACTGGATACTTTTGTGCCGGATTGAATTTATATAGACCAGACTGGTTTATAAACCGAAGATTATATCAGAAGGATACTTCATATTCAAGTTAAAAATGAGTGGATCAAAGAAGTCTTATTACATTTAGATGCAGAAAAAGCTATTGAGTGTGTTAATTGGACATATCTGTTTCAGGTGCTAGAGAAGTTCAGATTTACAGAAGTTTCATTTCAATGTATTAGAACTCGATATTCTCTAACCATATTGGTAAATGGCCATCTCACCGATAATCTGGTTTTAGAGTGAGGGACTTGTTAAGAATGCTCCATTTCACCTACACTTTTTGCACTGTATATAGAGCCTCTTGCTCAGGCCATGAATGTAGTGTTGTTATTGCATAGGCAGAACACAAAGTGGAACTATATACTGATGATGTTCTAGTTTAGACCCGGGCTCCTCCCTGTCTGTATTGTTTGGTCTCCTTGAAGAGCATGGAGGTTACTCAGGCTATAAATTAAACTTGGTTTAAATTATGTTTGAAATTTAGACCAACAAAAGAACTTCGAGAAAAGTTTGACCCATGCATTCAATCAAATACTTAAGGATTTGCAACTAATGATTTGCATAAAATAGTATGAGACACAAATTTATACCATTAAGATATACTTTATCAAGGTTGCTGTACTTATGTAATGCTTGTAATTATGACCTGTAGAGGTTGTACAGTTTCCTGAATGGGACAATCAAATTTCACACTTAATTTGGAATGGAACGAAGCCAATAGTTTGATATGCTCCAGCTGAATATAGGAAAGGGGGGTATGTCCCAAACTTTAAAGAATACTATCATGCATCCAAACCTCGACCATTGGTCTGCTGGTGCAATGAGGGCACCTAAAAAGCTAAGTGATGAACAGCTAAATGGAAAGAAATAGTGGAGGCTTAGCCAAGTTCCATCCCAATAAAGGCATAATCTGCATAATCATAAAGGAACCCATCTGGACTTTTAGAAAATCAAGTAGCTACTCTTTCCCTTTATACATTTAAGATCTTGTGGAACTAGTGGAACAATTTAAACTACAGAGACAAATTGACATTGGCTAATGGGACAATGGTCTTATATTTAAAGATATCACAGTTCATCAAAAAATGTGCAAGAATACAAAGATTAAGGCCTGGACCAAATGGAAAAAAAAAAAAAAATTCGCAAAATCAGTGAACAGTATTTAATAGCTTTTTCTTTTTATGAAATGAAGAAAATAGCTACTTACAAAAAATTAATTAATTATAGGATTATTAAATTTGATTAATCGGTTGTAGAAGATTAGTATTGGACCAAGCCAAGTGTGTTTACTTCAATTTGTACAAAGTGGTTTTTAAACATTTGTTTTGGGATACAAGTTATTGAGATCACGTCAATCTCTGTTCCACCAATATTTTAAAAAAATAAAAATAAAAAACTGTATTTTTCTTTTTGTTTTGTCCTCTCTCCAACCATTGGCTTACTTGGATCTGAAGAACCAAATACAAGGTGTAGTGTTCGACTTCATCACACAGCAATTTTTTGACATTTTTATCATGGTACTGATCTGTCTCAACATGGTAACCATGATGGTGGAGACGGATGACCAAAGTTTAGAGAAGGAGAATATTCTCTACCAGATCAACCTTTTCTTCATTGTGATCTTCAGCGGAGAGTGTTTTCTGAAGATGTTTGCACTTCGACATTACTTCTTTACTATTGGCTGGAACATTTTTGATTTTGTTGTGGTCATTCTCTCAATAGTGGGTATGTGATACTTTTATTAAACAGCTATATAATTAAATAAAGCCTTGAAGAGAACATGAATAAACTATGTATGTTGCATATTAAGTGGAATGATAAATCTATTTAAGCTTAGACATAAAAGCCAAATCAAAAAAAACAATGAAACATATGTGCTGTGATTTCATTCAAACCATTGTTTTAAATTGCCGTTTCTTTTCTTTCAGGTATCATGCTCGCAGACATCATTGAGAAGTACTTTGTGTCCCCCACTCTTTTTCGTGTCATCAGACTGGCTAGAATTGGTCGTGTCTTGCGTTTAATCAAAGGGGCTAAGGGTATACGAACACTGTTATTTGCTTTGATGATGTCACTTCCTGCTCTCTTCAACATTGGCCTTCTCCTCTTCCTGATCATGTTCATTTTCTCAATCTTTGGCATGTCAAATTTTGCCTATGTCAAAAAACAGGCTGGAATTGATGACATCTTCAATTTTGAGACATTTGGTAATAGCATAATTTGTCTGTTTGAGATAACCACGTCAGCTGGTTGGGACGGACTACTACTTCCCATTCTGAACAGTGGACCACCAGACTGCGACCCTAATGTGGAGAACCCTGGCTCTGATGTGCGAGGAAACTGTGGCAATCCTGGAATGGGCATCATGTTTTTTTGTAGCTACATAATCATGTCTTTTCTCGTTGTGGTCAACATGTATATTGCTATCATTTTGGAGAACTTCAACGTAGCCCAAGAGGAGAGTGGGGACCCTCTTTGTGAGGATGACTTTGAGATGTTCTATGAGACCTGGGAGAAGTTTGACCCTGAGGCTACTCAATTTCTGGAATACAGCAAACTGTCAGAATTCTGTGATACATTGCAAGAACCACTGAGGATTGCAAAACCCAACAGAATTAAACTGATATCCATGGACCTTCCAATGGTCACTGGGGACAAAATCCATTGTCTGGACATCCTTCTTGCCCTCACTATGGAGGTTTTGGGTGACACAGCAGAGATGGCTGCCATGAAAGAGAGCATGGAAGCAAAATTCATCATGAACAATCCCTCTAAGGCATCGTTTGAGCCCATCGTTACTACACTTAGGCGCAAAGAAGAGGAAACAGCAGCTGGGGTTATCCAGAGGGCCTATCGTAAGCATCTCCTAAAGCGATCCATAAAACAGGCTTCCTTCCTGTTCCGGTCAAAGGCAGCCATAAAGAGGGAGAATGATGATCCACCGGAAAGAGAGGGAATGATTGCCAAAAAGATGACTGCACTTTATGGAAGCCAGGCCCTCGACAAAGAGTTGCCCCAAGTGGAGACCTCGCCCCCTGCAGCACAAATGCAAGCCCAAGTGACTCCTGAGGCCAAGCTCCTTGTGGTTCCTGTTGAGGTCACCAGTGAGGTGGTGCTGCGTTCTGCTCCACCCCATAAGCCCTTCATGTCTCGGGGGAAAATGAGGGAGTCTATTGTATAACAAAAAGTTTCAAGGTCTCCTAAGAATGTACTGCAGTCTTCTGCTTAGTCTCAGAAACTAACATGACACTATACTTCAGGGACTGCACATTGCTGAGATGTAATAAAGTAACGAAATGCATATATAGACAGGATTAAATCATTCTGGATATTGGTTTCTGTTTCTTTCTCAAGACTATCAATTTTGGACTGGATATGATTAAACACAAGCCTCAAATGGATTGAGTGGTTGCTAAATTTAGACAGTGGATGGATATTGTTACTATAGACCCAGTTGTTTAATACGTTTAATCATTTTTATTGAAAGATGCACATGATAAATGAGTTGTAGCAGCCTAGACCCTCATAAAGATGTAGAAAATCCAAAGCCAAAGAACTCTCCATACTACATTTGAGGAGTCATTTTGGTTAAAAAAAAATAGCCTCACCTGAGGAAGTTCCTTAAATAATTTCCAATGTTTTTTCACCCTAGAATGCATTGCTTGTTAAATTCAACCATGTAAAGTAACTTCTCAGTGAAAGAAATAAAATTACAGTCATTATTTATTTTATTATGAATAAATCATTGTTTAAAAAAATAATTTGCATAAATCATTATTTATTTTGTTGTATTGTCAAATCCCCCGCCCCAATACATTGTTGCAGTTACTGCGTAAAGCATTTTAATGCATTAAGAGATATTTAAACACAGGCTTCTCTTCATTTACAATGTTATGTTGCATATTTGAAAATCATTTAACATTTGATAAAGATGACATTAATAGGCATAGGGTTTTCAAAAAAATGTTTTTCAATTATGACAAAAATCCAGGTGTATACTCTTAGATGTAACCTGATATAGAACAATTTAAGTTGTATGTAACCGTAAAGTGTGGTGGAGAGCCAGAAAAAACTGATGGGCATATATTGTAAATATGCAAAAAAGCATTCAGTGATTGTGTAAAATATGCATATACATCAAATTTTTTTAGATGTATTTCTTATTATCCTTACTACTTATACCTGTGTCCCCGATTGCTGATCCCGGAGGCCCACTGTGTATGCTAGGTTTTGTACCAACCTGCTTCTTAATGAATTTGTTGTTCATTACAAATCGGCCTCAGTGTTACCTGCTTTGAGTTTTTGTGAAAACACTTTTGTATGGTGTATATGCACTTTTCACTGGAAAATGTGTATATTCAACACATATTTTGTTCCAAACATTAACAGCAGATAACTGTCAAAAGACACACACTAGTGCAATGCATCCTAATTGAATAGAGCTTGGTTGGTATGTACTCCAGCATGCAGTTATGAATGAATGAATAACATATACCCCAGTAGTCCCTGTTAATGCAATTTTCACCGCCCAAAACAGTTTAACCCTTTGAAAATATTTTATCCTTTATTGTAAACAGGACTGCCATTCAGATTTATCTTTGTTATTTTTTTTTTTATGTTAAGTGACAGTTTTATGTTGTAATGTTGTAGATTTTTCTGGGAGAAAAAAAACTGGCTCAATTAAAGGGTCAGTGTGTGTGGGGGTAAATGAAGGGTTGTGAAATATATCCTTTATGTTTACATTCATGTTGATGCAAAATAATTAGATTAGGATTTTGTGGTGTCCCTTTTTTGTTTAGACAATTTATCTGAGTATTTTGTGGACTAGCAGGCAAGTTAAAAACACAATCAGAATATATAACAAGGTAGATTAGAGAACATCTATACCCTTACCTTTGAAGTCATTTTGTGTCCACAGTACTGATTCTATGATGGATTCACTGTGAACATGGATTCAAGCACTAAGCACTGTCAATATTTAACAAGTTATTTTTTAAGTACTCAATAGTAAACTAGTGACATGTAAACAATGTTATTTTGTAATAATTGAATTTGCATGAAAATTGTAAACATATAATGTCTTAATTAAATGACTAATGTCTTACTTTTGAAAACTGTTGTTAACCATTGCAATAATATTTCTTTTCATACTGTACTGAAAGCATTTTTGTTCAAACAAAGCAGATTTTGTTCCCACCAGGTGATCCTTGTTCCTAGAAACTGAAAGCAATGTGGTGGGTTTCTGTTTTTTGTTGCTGTTTTTCATAAATTTGGAATTGTACAATTCATTTTTCTCCCAAATATGGAATTTTAACTCATGGCTACAAATCCTGCCACCTCATACCGAGAGAAATTAAGGAAGTCTCTCTAGTCCAGTCGCTGTTAGGCCACCTGTCTCTTTTACACTCTAAAAGCCTGAACACCCACATGAGAGGACAAAACTTCTAGCCTGCAGGAACATAGGAAAGCTGACAGGAGACGCTGGAAAACATCCAGCCAAGAGAAGCATGCAAATTGCCACCGTCCCTAGCCTGGGGAGTACTCCGCCAATTGTTCAAATCTTGCAAATTGTAATTTAAAGTGATACAGTAGCTGCATTTTGTTGCAAGTTATTTAATTTACTTTTGTGTACAAAAGCGCTCAAGGCTGTTTACTTTCTTGTATATACCCTTTTGCTTATTACTGGAAGTGATTTTTTTAGACTATATTTCATTGTTTATCTATATAAACAGATTCTAACAATGTAATCCTTTAACACATGGTCAGAATAAAATATTGTAAATTAAACTATTAATGACTAAATGTATGTTTTTCTGTGCAATGTTGCAGGGAAATCAGTGAGGAGAATGATTGTTTTGTTGTCTTTTTTTACAGATATCAATCTAGATGTTGTTTTTCTTAATGGCACATCATCCTGTTTCTCAAATATTTTTCTCTGTCAGAATCTCTGTAGTTTTTATTCTGTCCTGCATTTTTAAATCAGGCAGTGGTTTTCCTGTCTTCTCACTTAACAAGACATGCCATCTGCTGGTAGGCTTTTGTATTCAATACATGTGTCTAACTTAAGGTTTGGCTTTAAACCCGAGGTTATAACTAGTAATAGGTAAATTATTAAATATTTGATCAATGATGTTTTGGCCATGCAATTCTTACCTCTTTTATTAATTTAGTTTAACCATTTTACAACAATAGATTTTTTTTTAAACTTTTTATCCGTGCGCTCAAGATTGTTTTTTTGCTCAGGTCACTTCAGGGGCTCCGTAGGTATGAGGCCGTTCTTGAAACCACTTTTTCTAAGAGATACCAATGGTTAAACTTTAAATTTCATTTTCTTCCTTACTGTCATCTCTGTCAGACTTAACCTATTTTAAGTGGTTAAGTTTTAAGCACAGGATACCCAATGTTTCAAATAAGTTTTCAGAATTTTGATTAATAGTTATGAAGTAATGTTCAGATTGTTGTCTTAGGGCATGGAAGTCAAAAGTCAAGAAAAACATCTGTAGAAAACCTGTGGTAGCCTGAAACAGTGTACATAAAAGTCTTTGATGGTCAAAAGGAGTTCATCCTACATAAACTTTGTACTCTGTGTGGAGAATCTCCTCACAGAATCACATAATATGGAACTGATGGTCCAAACATGTCTATGAGGCTCATTCTGTTCCTTGCATACCCCCAGAGCCAGTGACTGGTGTCAGGCAGTGACCTTCACCCAGCATGCCATATGCTTCAAATGTCTCTCTGCCTAGGCAGCTAGCACACAGCTATACCATTTCACTAATTTACTGTCAACGGCCCTGTCCATCTCTGCAACACGGTTCAGGGTCCTGAAGGAATACTGCCTATGAAATTGTCACGAGAGGTTTATTAGCGCTAGTGGGTAACCAAGTATTATCACAAATACACAACTGGATGTGGTTTGGGATATAAAGAGAATAGCCTACCTCATGCAGACCTTTTTCGACTATATAATTATAAGGAAGTAGGTAATGAAGCAGGGAGTATTAGTTGTATAAAAACAAGTGTGTACTTTAAGACATGAACTTTAAGAAACACTCTGAGATATTCAGAGCTGCAATTTTGACACAAAATCCAATTACTCTGCAAAACCAAGGTGCAAGATGTTACATTATTGTGTAAAAAAACACGGTTTCTCTTATCTCTTCGCTGGCTGGTGTCTGTTCGAGTTAGGTACTATACTGAAATTGCTTAGGTTATCAGGGCTCAGGTTGTCACAACTTGAGATCTCCACCCCTGGCCAGAACAGCTGTCCCTCAATATGACATGAATATTATGAGGAGAGATGAAGATATGCATATTTTGCAGAGGAAGTTGCTGCCTTACTTGACCTTACTTGACCTTCTTTCCCATGCCCTGTTAGTAGGGTGGACAATAAAACCCTATAGATGTTGGGCTCAGCCAACAAACTGCCGGAATCGCTGGAATTCTAGCAATAGGCAATAGCAAACGTATTGAATGGAACGTTCACTGAGCGTGTTCTGAATAGCAGTACTTTAACTGACCCAGTGGCAACGAGAGAAATATCTCACCTCTCCCTCTTATCTTTTATTAATAACTATCATCTGCTAACAGCAAGCTTAAAATGAAAACACTCTAACGTAGTAGACAGCTGTGCCTTGACATAGCCAAAAAACTGGGTGAAAGGATATTGTAAATCATTGTCTAAATTCAATGTAAACTCATTTGTTTAAAATTTTCAAGGGCAAGGTGGCGCCCAGCTCAAACTAATCTTAAATTTAAGATAGGTTTGTCTTCTTTCCAATAAGTTATTATACATTACATTTGTAAGATATATATTTTTGGTATTTGAGGTTGACGAGTACTACAAAAAAATCAATTGAAATGAATGGGATTCTTTGAATGTTACACATTTTTTTGTGGTAGTAAATCGCGCCTTCCTGAAATTTACATATCAGGTAGAACAGATTGTACTCTTCTGAATGATGTAACTTTGAATTAAAAAAAAAAAATTTCATTAAATTTTTAAAAGTTTTTAATATCAATGTAAACTGAGGCGAATTCCTGCCACATAGTCATCGATTCTACAGAGGTTCTGAAACTGATAATCCAGAACAATGGAGTTAAAATGGTACGATTACTCCTTACTGGTGCTGTTGCGTCCTATACAGACCAGCAAGAGGGCTAGGATAAAAGTACCCTTAAAGTAAGGCACTTAAACAGGGATATATACTAACCTACAGTAGCTAGTTCAAACCCAACTGCAGATTTTGAAACTGCAGACTTACTTATGTAACATCTGCTGGATTTCACTAAGTATCTGCTGGATTTCCTGAAACTAGTTGAAAATATTTTCTGTTAGTTATACTTTTTACTTTTCATGGCACTTCATTTCCCTTTGCTATTGAAATATCACATAAAAGGCAAAACCAAGCCAGCCATGTCCCTATGTCTTTCAGCCCAATTCCGTCATGTTAGTCATGTTAGAAAAGCTTATTGAATCTGATTATGTAGAACATTTCCTAATTACTTTTGTGCGCATACCCGTCGCATGCTGTTGGCCAATCACAGATTGGTGCTTTCAAGTTGAAAACACTACTTACAGCAAAGCTATCAATCAAGCAATCAAAAATACATGAGGGATCAGAATTTATTTTGTGTTATTATTTTAGACACATTATATTTGTCAATGCCCTTGACTTAGATGAAGATCAGATCACATTTTATGACAAATTTATTCAGAAAACCATGAAATTCCAAAAGGTTCACATACTTTTTCTTGCTACTGTATGTTTATTGCATCATATTAGAAAATTTGAATATCTGATATGTCCTTCATTTGCAAAAACATGTGATAGTAACAATAATTTGAAATGAACATTTGATAGTAACGATAGTTTGATATTAAAAATAAAATTTATTTTTGTTTGTTGTTGCATTACAAACAAATTCGAGAATATTCGGGAGTCCCACAGCCAGGGAAGGCGGGAGATGTTTCATTACACTGTCATGGACATACCAGAAAATCCAAGTCCACAAGTGCACGTGGGTTTTCAAATACCAGATAACATCAGCTAATTGCAAATAGATGACGTGAAACAGAT
Organism: Hiodon alosoides; assembly: GCA_025775065.1. Classification (NCBI taxonomy): domain Eukaryota; kingdom Metazoa; phylum Chordata; class Actinopteri; order Hiodontiformes; family Hiodontidae; genus Hiodon; species Hiodon alosoides. The sequence goes on from JAOYSI010029903.1 coordinate 11,429, forward strand.
GTCCTTTCTATCATCAGCCAGTACAAAGACAGGAAATTGACCTGACTTCAAGCGAGGATTTAACTGGTGACCGTTATGTATTCAAGCAGGGGGTATTATTCCTTCAGCTAGGGTCAGATCAGCAACTTGTAGTTCCACAATGAGCATGTGAGACAGTTCTGGGACCGTGCCACTCCAGTACCTGGGCTGTTCATCTTGGGAAGCACAAAACTGTGGCAAGAGTTAGATTAATTAGTAAGAATTACACTTCTTATGACCTGGCATGAGGGCAGTTATCCTTCAGTATTGCAGGAGTTACCAACAAAGCCAGCAGACCTCAATCAGAGGACACTCCACCCGCTACCCGTCATTGTCATCCCGTTTGAGCGACTTGGAATGGACATTATTGGCCCAGTGGACAAAAGAAATGCAGGGAATTGCTTTATGCTGGTTGTCACTGATTATGCCAGTGCCCAGAGGTTTTCCAACTGAGAACTGTCACAACCAAATCTGCAGCTTACTGTTTGGTTCAGCTCTTAGGGTTTGCTTGTGCAATTCTCACTGACCAGGGCTCTAACTTCATGATCAACTTGCTGAAGCAGGTGTACCAACTGATGGAGATTAAGGCCCTTCGAACCACACTCCACCATCCACAGACAGACGGTAGATTGGTACAACGCTTCAACCAGACCCTAAAGCAGATCCTGCGGAAATCTTCTCTTTGAAGATGGGGTAAGGGGAGAGTTACAAACCATTGTATTATATGTTATCCATATGAGAGAAAACCTGCAGGAAATGAGTGCTTTGTGCAGGACCACATGTTGAAGGCCGAGCAGTGCCAGCACCAACAAGGAGCTTTGATCCAGGGCAGAAATGCTGGTGATGCTACCCACTGAGGGGAACAAGCTGCTGGCTAAATGACAAGGACTCTTTGAAGTAACATAGAAACTTGGTTCTACCCCCTATGAAATTGCTACTCTGGGAGCGAGCCGCTTTAGAAAGAATCCGCATGTCAATCTTCTGAGAGGAGGTGGTCCCACAACCTGAAAAACCCGAAGACTGTTAATCAGGGGAGTCAAGGTGGAGGAAGAACATGAGGGAACATCAATGCTGCGGTTTTCCAAAGTAATCCTGGGCATACAAATGTATTTGAACATAACATTACATTGCACGGAAAGATGGTACACTAGTGAGATGAATGAGTTACAGGATCCCTGAGCATCTTCTGGGTTCCTTGAAGGAAGAGGTGGATCTGATGCTGTCCCTGGGGATCGTCGAGCCCTCCAGAAGTAAGTTGTGTAACCCCATTGTTCTTGTTCCAAAGAAGGATTGAAGTATTCGGGTTTGTGTAGACCTGTAGTACTTGAATTCTGTTTCCAAATTGTATTCTTATTCAACCCCTCAGGTTGATGACCTCTGTGCCACGCGTCCGTCTCGAGAACACACACAGGAGATGTCCGGGCACGCCTACCAGCACCGGCTGAGGATTACACTAATTGCAAACAGCATTTAACTACCTGTGATCCCTCAGTAGGGGCTGGAAGTCAGGAGAGGAGTCGAACGAGAGAACAGCGTCGGAAGAGCAGGGAGTGCGAGAGTTGGCACCGGCAAAAGTGGCAGAAGAAATTCCATTTAAAATGTTAAGTTCGGTATTCTGTTAGTTTGTTATTTTTGGGGTGAAACCCGTGAGGGGGATCCTTGAAGAGCGTTTTTGTTATTTCTTTTGTTATCGAAATAAAGCCGGCAAGAGAGCCGAGAACCCGGAAGTGTGTACTGCCGATTATTTCCGAACCAAGCACGTCAGTGTGCTACAACCTCATTGAGGGTTTTGGCCAAATTTCTGACCACTATTGACTTATGCAAGGGTTTTTGGCAAGTACCTTTGAGTCGCTGAAGAGCTGACTGCTTTCCGGACCCCCTGGGGCCAATATCACTTTAAAGTTTTGGAATCCGCACTTTACATAACTGTGTTTAACAGCTTTTTCTTTTTATGAGTAGAAGAAATCAGTTGCTTACAAAAAGCAATTTTTTCCCTACCATAAATTTGAAAAAGCTTCGGAACCAGGACAGAGAAATATATATATTTTTTTTATATTTGAGGTCCTTCACTTTAACGAGCCCTGATTTAAATAAGATTGATAAGGTTAAATACATTCTTTCATTACTATACAAGTCTTGAGACATTCAAAACATGTTGTATGGCTCCGACTGCCTTCGTTCACATCATTTAAAAATATGTTTGATAATACAAAAATATAAAACTACTAAGACTATTTAAACATCAATTAACAAAGAATTGCACGGATATTTTGTTTAGATTTAATCAATATATTGTGTCATTATAGCCACAAACAGGTTCGATTCAAATCACAGCTTTATTTGCATATGTGAAAGGCAAAATTCAGAGATTATAACTGTTCTCTACACAGTAAGACATAGCATGTATCCAAAATATAACCTCAACTATGGGTAGTTGCAAAGAGGTATGGAATAGACATATTGTTTGACACTACTGGCAGGCAAAATATTTTGCATAATTCTAATGTAAGAGGAAGTGCCAGTAGAGCACATCAAGTCTATCAATTGTCATCCACGACATCACATTAAGCAAGGAACTGTGCTCGTGTCTGCACAGGTTATAGTTGAATTACATAGCTTTTAAATATCAACCTTTTCATTTTATAGTAAGACCATGCACTGTATTTTAATTGGATACTGTTGGCTTGTCCTAGTGAACTTTTCGGGTAAGTATCAACCATACGGAATATAATTTAATAGTCCTCGTAAATATTTATAATGGTATAAAGGATTGATTATTCTTCTTCTAAATGGTACGGATGCACTAAAAACTAAGAATCTGTTTGACACAGATATATTTTCAACTGTTCTTTTAACATTCCATCTGTGTATAAAATAGGAAGTAGGTGATCCGGAACCATTTTTGTTGCAATTCCACCCATCTTAATGATTAAGCAGTGTGCCTTTACTTTGTTTATATTTATTTAGATCTCAGTAAAGCTCAACCATTCTTAGTGAATTCTTAATGCTCAGCAATTTGACTGAATTTGTGTATTTTGGCTTACACTAAAAGAATACTTGCAGTTTTAGTACAGTTCAGATATTGTTGCTCCATTAATGTTGAACAGAAAAATAACTGTTTATCAGTTTTTTTAGAGATGTGGTCTCTGGTGCCGTTTAAAATCATTGAGTCGAGGAGGCCCTTGCTTTGCATACTTTAGCCCTAAATCTTCATTTATTTTGTCCATAGTGTGCTTATCAGTCATTCAGAAGCCACGGTTCCTTGGTGTGAAAAGTGGGAGAACTGTATCCATATCTTGTGTGAACTCTGACCATTCACAGCCCGCAGAGGTGCAATGGTTTAAGGGCCTAAAATATCACCAGACAAAGGAGCCTCTGGTCAACGGTTATAATCTGAAAATCAGGATGAAAGATTTTATTGCGTCAATCAAACTCCTCAAAGTGCAGCCTAAAGACAGTGGAGTGTATTTCTGCCAACTGAATGCCACCTTAGGGCCAGGGACAGAGCTACAAGTCCTCAGTAAGTACTGGATAAAATTACCTTACCTCTTCTCATTCAAGAACCCCTGCCAGTACGAAGTCTAGAGACAGCAACCCATTCATTAGTTATACAAAACTCAAAAGAGTTGTACGTCAGCCCTGCAATAACATTTAGCCCTGTACAATGACCCTAGTGCCACCATTAAGTAATTTCATGTTTCTTTCTCAATTTCCACCTCAGGGAACATCAAACCCGAGGATGCAATAAGGAGAAGCAGAATTAAGGATGCCATGATCATCTTCCAAGCCCTGCTGCTGGTCATTTGTGCTCTGGTCCCATTGTTGTTCCATCTAACCAAGGTAATGAATTCGCTACTTTTTTGTATTCAAAATTTCATAGAATATCAGTGAGACAAAGTGGGTAAATGGTATAGCTGCTACGAAGTAGGAAGAGGCTGTTATCAGAAAAGAAAGCATGCAAAAGCAGTTTGTTTTACAATAAGTGGATTACTACCTAATATCCTACTGTGCAGAACTTCCTTCTTCAAACTAAATGTCCAGTAGATCGAAATGTATATAAACGACTTCTCATCAGAAATGTGCATTTACTCAGGTTGAAAGAGAAGATACAATTTATGAGGAACCTGAAGATGACCACTTGTATGAGGTACACTTCTATGTTATTAGTAGTAAGAGAAAGACAACTTAAATTATTCTTTAATATACCAGTACATAATGTACATAACCATGAGAACTGAATATGTGAAGCAAAGCTCACAATTTTTTAATGACAGCCCACCAGACTAAAATGTGGTTCCACAAAGGCAAGAGCGGTAATATAGTCTTAGTCACCCCAATGAGGAACAGGAAGTTGTGGGCCTCTTTTCACAGCTGTGCTTGTTTTGACCTTCTCTTTTTGCATCAGTGGCTCCTCACAAAAAGATATTGGCCACATTTTGTGCCACACTGGTGTCATAAGATGCCTTTCCATCCACACTCTCCTTTAGTTCTATAGGTGAATAGCATGTATCTAACATGCTTTAATTATTTTTGTCATCGTGCTCTTGACCATTCAGATTTACCATATCAGAGTTTGTTTTAGAGTTTATGTAAGATGTATTTAATTGCCTTTTAAATGAACAGGACTCACTATGTTAATATTTAAGTTGAAAAATTTCATGGAGTAGTAATTAAGAATATATATTTTTAAACCGTTCTTACTATAAGAATATAAATATAAAGGAAGAATACTAAATTGTTGTACTACTGTTTACTCTTTTTTTTATGCACAGGGGTTGGAAGTTGAGAATCGTGGTCTGTATGAAGAAATCCCAGCTTTGAGCCTTTCTTGTGAAGCCAGCTGGGCAGGACCTGAATCTCCATGAGAAAAGTGAAGGTGGGAAAGGGGAGTTGGCCAGACTGGATCTTGAATCTTAACCCTAACCGTCCACACTGTAGCAGAGGAACAGTCATTCACCTGCCTTGCCTCAGCATCAACCTGTCACTAAAAGTAACAATCGGATCTTTGCCAGCCCATTCACTGAGTGTTGGAGCAATGGAAGGGGTTGGTCTGCCATCCTCATTCACTGTAACATCACTGTAAATTCACTTTCATCTACGTTCTGTTAGAGTCGGTGGGACAGGGATCTCAGATACGCTGGACTGAATTAAAACCATCTTGCCATATGTTTATATACAAATATTCAAAAGGTAAATACAGTCACTCAGTCCAATCCTATGTACAAGCATGCCATGTGCGCCCACATTGGGGCACACTGGTCTAATTCTTTAATCCTCTCCAAGGGACAATCTCCAGCTAAGATGTCAAAAACATTTGTCGGCTTTTAAAACTTAAGTGAAAAAAGCTTCAGCTTCATCAGCTTCACAGATAATAAGGTTCATGTTGGTTACAACACGCAGACAATGACAGCTTTTTAAAATTGCAATAATTTTACTTTCTTTTGTGTATTGTTTGAATGGTCCATATTTACATTTTATAAAAACTGCTTCTAATTAATTTTGTTGTTACATAATACTGTTTGTTAAAGAAATTTTCGAAAAACTGAACAATGTAAAGAAAACTGCCAAAAAGGGAAGTAATTTATACAGTGTGCATTTTTCAAATAACACTTATGTTTACTTCCATAAAACACAGCTGCAACTTTGAGTGATAACCACAGAAACAGTCATTACATGCATATCATATAAACTGGTGATGAGATTACAGATGAAATGAACAACAAGTTAAATAAAAAATATATATTAACGTCATCATTATGGTATTCAAGACCCTTTAAACCACAAAATGTAACAATTCAAATTTTATTTTGTGATTTCTTTACCTCAAGCATGGAACACTGGGAGAAACACGCTTGATAAAATCAGGAGTAAAGATGCTACTATAGAAGGCTATTCCATTTTCATCTTTTTGGCTGTTCCTTGCTTTCTTAATTATAATTTTACAGTATTCTCACATTAGCACATATGCCTTTCCCCTGGTTTATAGATTCTTTCTATAAAAATTATTATGATTAAGTGCTCTGGGGCAACTTTGCTTTGGTTTTATATGAATACATGGATGCAAAGCTGGGAATATAAATGTCAGTACTTTACATGCAGTAAATATGTTTCCTGTGAGCTTCCTGTGCATTTGCATAGGAGCAAAGACTCCAGTTCGGTGAGCATGAAAGGTTAGCTGAGCATGAAATCACCATCAACTGGGTGCTACCCAAAGTCTATTCGCTGCCCTACAAAGAAAGATGACACTCTGCATAAAACTATGAGAATGTAGTAAGTCAAAAACCATCCTTATTATAAATGCGCTTGGCTGCACATTGGAAGAAAAAATTCATACAAGAGCTAAAAAATGTTAAAATTAAATCTGCAACCTGCTTTTGTTGAAGGTTTCAGATAATCCCGCTAAGTGCTTTTGGTAACGGCCATTCCTTCTTTCATTTCATAAAAAAAAAAATACAAAAATTAGATTCAGGGTCTCAGGATTATAATCTTAATAATAAATAGTACAGTAATATTGAAATTATGACGACTCAAAATGTTGTAAGCACTAGTACATATTACAGTTATTGTATTGTACTGCATATTGTAGTGAGAATGCTGACAGTATTGCACGCTTGTTTTTTTTCATGGTCACAATACTGATGATTTGCATATTGCACGTGTATTGCATCTGTGGTTGGTTTCCTGAAAGAGAGTAGAGGAGTAGCAACTGTCACAAAGATGGTTACTTTTGGGTAGTCTGTGAGTAGGTTAATAAAACTCCGTTTTATTACAGAGCAAAATGCCTTTGTGTGTTCAAATGAATTTCACATGAAGTGAATACAGGCACATGCAGCTCTGGAAATCTCTTACAGGTAAGATATACATTAGGTATACATTTCTTTCTGATGGAAACTTCCTAGAAGAGGCCTTAAGTCAAGGTAAGTGCATAAACTGATAGCCATACACTTCACAAAAATATTAAGTTCTGTGAATAAAAGTGTTCAAGGTTACAAGTTTGCAATGACACAGAAACTGTTTAGAATAGGCCTCTCTTAAATCACCCCAGGTTAGCAATCCCATCCAGGCTATTACTAGGGGAGGGGTAACGAGACACTTATCAACAAAACTAAAACTAAATAAAAAGCAGTTGTGGCCAAACACACACACACACACAAAACAACAACCCTGTGCCTAGGCCTGTATCACCAACTTTCATCACAGCAGCGGATATTGGCATCTCGACTCTGTCATCTAAAGTCCGGACTGGGTGGCACGCAAAATATAACACACAGCAAAGGGTGATTTCAAGGTCCAGCTGAAACGAGTTCAACACAGATGTTGGCCAAAAATCTGGTTGAACGTCCCTTCAACCCCCAGTGATGGGAAGTAAGTGACGTGATCAGCGAAACGGCCGCTTAAAGGGAAAGCATAAGATCCTGTTGATCTATTCTATTTGAAAGCGAGACCGGGTAGTATAGTATAATAGACTTCGGTACATATCAGTGAATGTCCAAAAGTTCAAAAACACCTGTGATTTCATCCACGTTGCCACATCCTTCCATGGGAGTTCAGAGAATGCAGTATGCAAAGGCTGGAAATGTGGTCCGACGGATAATTCTCCAGCTTGAGAATCATGTAGACCCGGTGGCATGGTCTGCTGGGTTTTGGTCTGTGCGGACGTAGCACCACTGCTCAGGGTGCGTGGATCGTCTGATACGAGTCACCCAGTTGGAAACCTACACATCAAACCTTCTTGTGGAATTCTGGATGTAACCAAGCACAGTCTTGCTCTCCGTGAAGAACTTGACAGCCTCCACATTAATGTCGATCTCGTCTCTGATTAGTTCGTACAGTTCAACAGCCGGGACTGTTGCCCACAGCTCAAGACGCGGTGTGAGCAGGTCGAGGGGCCAATTTGGACTTCCCCATGATAAATCCAACATGATATTGTACTTCAACGTCAGCAGCTCTCAAGTAGGCAACAGCTCCTATAGCTACTGTTGAAGCGTCTGAAAAGATGCACAGTTCTCTTCTCTGGGTTGAAGACAGCTTGACTGGAATGTAGCACCTCCATATCTTCCATTGAAGAGGGAGAAGATCAATTCCAAGGTCCAAATCCTTCAGAACCATTGCATGATCTTCTGCAGGAAAGGCTTTCATCACCTGTCCACTGTTTGATGCTACCTTGTGTAGTCTCAAGTTGGACTCTGCCAACATCTCTCTGACATCTATGGTTTCTTCAGGCGTGGTGAATGAGGTGAGACCATCTTCAACATAGAGCTGTCTCTCCACAAACTGCTTTGCATTGGATCCGCGTTCTTGCTCACCTTCTTGAGCAGCTCGCTTTATGCAGTAGATGGCTACAGCAGGTGAAAGGCTGTTTCCGAAAACGTGGACCTTCATCCTGTACGCTACCACGTTCTTGTTGATGTCATTATCCTCATACCAGAGGTACTGAAGATAATCTCTGTGATCCTCTCGTACAACATAGCAGTAAAACATTTTCTGTACATCTACTCTAAGGGCTACCGGTTATTTCAGGAACCGTAGAAGAACTCCCAACAGGGTGTTGTTCAAGTCTAGGCCGCTGAGGAGCACACCATTCAGAAACACTCCATCACACTCAGCACTTGAATCAAACATAACTCTTTTCTGGTTTGGCTTTTCTAGGTGATACACACCAAATGTTGAAAGGTACCAGCACTCTTTACCTTCCTCCAGAGGTGGAGCAGGCTCAGCTTGATCATTGTCCAGTATCTTTTGCATGAAGTTGATGTAGTAACCCCGCATTCTCCAAAGTGAGCAGAGACGCTTTACAGCTCGCTCTCTGTTACTAGGAAGGCGGCGTCTGGGAGAGCGGAATGGCAAGGGTGCCACCCAGCTTTTTCGGTCATTTTGATAAACCTATTCATCCATGGTGCTCAGGAAGGCCTTGATAGCTTTTTTCCTTTCTCCCTGCAGGATATGCCTTAACCAAGCAGATTTTGGAGCATGAATGTGGATATTCAGCATTTCCTTAGATCTCTGTACACACTCTGAAGCATTTGATTTTGGCTTTGCAGTCTCTTGCGATGTGCAGAGTCGACCCACTGCCATTTATAGCATATGTGATTCTCTTTCAGGTATGATTTCCGCTCTTCTATAGACTTGCCTCTAAAGCTTTGGCACTTCTTGAGCGGGTGGGGCTTCTTGTGTGTTGGACATTGACAATCTGGATCACCCACTTTCTTCCCGGCTGGACCAGTTTGGTTGTCTGAGGGCTCTGATGCAACATCTGTTTTGTGCATGCTCACAGAGGCTCTGTTGCTGTACTTTACAGGCTTTTCTGCTTTGGAAAGGGCATGAATGCTTGAGGTGGTGAAAGTGAAACATGTATCATTCCGGATCTTCTCTTGAGGTCATACGAACGTGCTGAAGAGAGAGAATGGGGGAAATGTCACTCTCTATTCCTCCTTGTACCTGGATCCATGGGCTATCCATTTCTCTTGCAGGCTGTAGGGGAGCTTTTCCACTATTGGGTTTACTCCATGAACTGTATCCAAATATAAGAGGCCTGTCAGTACTCCTTCATCCTTAGCACACTCAAGCTCAAGGAGAATGTCACCCAGTTCTCGAAGCTTGCATTATCTTTATTGGTTAGCTTCGGAAAGTCTTCAATATTCCCGATCAGAGCCTGTTCAATTACTTCTGGTGTCCCATAACACTCTTCGAGACATAGCCAAACCATGTTTTGAGGACGTGTACTGAGCGAATTCTCTTTGCCTGTTCTGATGAGTGCCAAGCCATTTTGTCATAAAAATCCAGTTCTTCTCTATCTGACAGGTTCAAATCCTTGCTAGCACTCAGAAATTATGCTTTCCATGTCCAGTAATTTTCATGGCGATCATCAAATTTTAGAAGACCTGAACTCACCATCTCTCTGCGAATGAGGTACCTTGCGAGGTCTGGTGCACCTTGTGGCTCAGTTAAGTACTCTTTTGGATACTTCTTTATTGTTTCTTATCTTGTAGGCTCTGTGTCTCCTGAACCAGGCTGTTCGTTACTGTGTACGCTGTGATGAATAGCTGGTCCAGCATTGAGCATTTGCAAATGCTTCCTGGATATCTTGTGTGAATCTATAGGCCTGTCTTTCGATGGAAATTCCTTGAAGTTAGGTGTTGTTGGATGTACTCACTTGTAGGTTGAGCTGTACTGAGTGGCTGTTCTAGAACATGAGGTTTATGGCAGCACTCCCCGCTTTTAATCTCCTCAGCTTCTTCATACACTGCAGCCTCAGCTTAAGCGGCAGCAGCAGCTTTCTGGCTTTGGAGAATGTGGAGACTAGCATCTAGGTCAGCTTTCTGCTTCATCAAATCAGCTTCTTTTTCAGCAAAAGCCAGTTTAGCAGATGCAGCTTTTGCTTTAGCATGTGCTTTGGTGGCTGAAGACGTTGATGTCTGCTGGAGCACCAAGATGACCTAGAGGATACTTTAGAGGACTGTGATTTGGTGTCATTAGCTCGAAGCTCATGCTTCGCTGTTGGCTGCTCTGTTTTCTCCACTTCTTGTTCCCCACTTGCTTGTTGCTGCATAATAATGTGCTTGTCTTGAGTATAATTTCTTCCTGAACGTAGACTCATGGTTGCTGAGTGTTATCTTCTTGTGCTTGAGCCCACTGTGCTCTTATCTTTTCACTATTCTGCCCTTTCAACGCATTTCTATGCAGAGCTAAACACGTAGCTAACAACTTGAAATCTCCAATAATCAAAAAGCTTGACTTTTCTTGACAATGTTTACTGAACGATTCTTGTTGTGAAACTGAAAATATAATAAAAGAATGGAAGCATTCATTAGTAAACAAACACATAACTGATATGCATACATGAATTCAAGTAAGTATGACCAACTATCACTTATGTGCCTAAACACAGACTGATTACATAATTAGCATGTAATGCTACTGATAAATTCAATTATCAAAACAAAATACAATTTGGCATACTATCAAAAGCACATGAAAACACAGCTTACTGTGAATGTCTGTTTAACGACCCCAAAGGCGCATTCACTTACATGCAATACCAATAAGCCTATACATAGTGCATCTAAAATACGACTACAAAAAGTTTAATACAGAGAGCCAGCTACTAAATCCCAGCTACTTAGAGCGTGTTCTAACAAGCACATTACTTGGAGAAAAAGTTACAAAACCGACATTTGTAAAATGTAAACGTTACACTAACTATCCATAATGTGAATCTATTTACAGATAAATAGTATCCAAGGCAAAAATGTAACAAGAAAATAATTGCAACATCTTGAGGTCAGCTGTGCATCTTGATGTCGACTTCAGGAATTCCCCAATTTCCCGCACTTACATGCCAGTTACCAAAAAGACCCACTTGGTGGAACTTTACACAATGTAACACAATGTAAAATAACCTAAATAAATTAAGTCCACATTTCAACTTGAAAACTACTATGAAACTCTTAAGGAAAGCAGCACAATATATACTTTTAAAGCCATGGCCTCTTTGACCAAAAGTCAAATTGACAGCAGGGCCTCTCTCTAAGTGCATGCCAAAGAGAACCAATAAAATAACCTCAGTGAAGTCCCAGAAAGAAGAGGTCAAAGGTCAATTGACACTGGTGGATAGTTGAGATTCTAAGCCTCCCAATGATTCATGATGTGATGATAGTCCATACATGTTCATCTGTTTAGACCTAAAAAAGTCTCATGTCATTAAGGAGGAATGAATAAAGAGTGAAAAAATACAGAAACCTATGAGTGCCGCAAATTTTCCAACACTAGAGACAGACTTTCAAAGAATAGGTTAAGAATAGTTTATTTTACAACATATAATTTCCATAAATTAAATGTAGGCTCTAGTTTTGCATTGATTTCTTTTTACTTTCTGCTGCAGATCCTTGCCTACCCACCCTCAATCCCAACACTTACTGAAGCCTCTCAAGGGAAACTTATGGCACCTTTTAGAGCCTACTTATATATGTCTATCTATCTTATACTGTATATATGTCAATGTAAAAGAAAAAAAAATTGGCAATGTATGTTTTCTTTTGTAAATAGTTTTCTTATAGCTGTTTCTCGTGTTCATGGCTGAACTGATCTTTTAGATTCCATCCACAAACCTCACTTGACTTAAATCATTTAAGCATTAAATCTGTGCTGTATATTTGTATGTACCTTTTCAAGACCTCATAAAGTTGAATGGGGTGTGCTTGTGGTGGAATACAACAAATACAGTAGATTTAATTAAATTGAACCTAGGAAAGGCATGAAGGTGCACAACTCTTGAAGACTAACTGACCCTGTCCAGGGTGCACATAAGCTCTTCGCTTTGTTAGTTGTATCCTTGGGGTTGGCAGTCCAGCTGGTCCCAAAATAGTCCTGGTGCTGGATGCTTAGGAAACCCACCCTGACTAGGAGGGAAGCCCTGCCCAAATATAGACTTCCCTACTTGCCCAGTACCTGGGCTAGATCGCAAGCCAACTCAGTTTTAACAATTTTTCCAAACATGATTGTTTGGATTTGTCTCTGTCACCATGCAGTTTGGCTTTGCTATAAGATTGATCCTAGTCGTCATATGTGTTCTGCAGTTTAAGTCACGTTTCACTGGGAAATTGATTGTTTTCGTAACCCTAGGTCAACCCTAACCAGACTATAAAAGTTTATACAGGCAATAAAAAGTGCACAGCTGTTTCTAGTTAAGCATAGGTTAACACCATGCCAAGTTTCATGCCTTTGCCAGAACTGGAACTTTCAGCTTCTGTCAGCTGAGGCATGAATGATTACATATGGTTTTGATGGGCAGTGGGCCTTAGAATATGACTACATATATGATATATCCATGGCCATCAAAATTAAATGTTTATGACAGAAGAGCCAATGCATGTATAGACATAATATTTAGTCGTGTTGTTCTGTTATACGTTACTTACTTATCTTTATGATGGTTTGTCTCCCCCTGCTGCCCATTTTAAATATGCTGTCTAGTTATATCATGTGATCTTGTGTCAAATCTGGAAGTTCATTGAGAATTACACACGATTTTCATTGTCTGTCATTTCGGTACTTCTACCTTCTAAATTCTTTAAACGTGTATGTCTTTGGTTGCATCATCGGTATGTATTTCTTAAGCATTTAACTTGCAGTATCAATGATTGAAAAGTATTTCAGTGTTAATATGTTAGCATTGCTGTAGATACAGTTAAACAATACATGCTAGTATGCTTACATTGTTATATTTCAAATTAAGACAGCTAGTTTGGTGAACATATAGTTGCTCATGGTTACATTATAAATCAATTCACTTTGAAATTGACATTTATATTACTACATGCAGTTTTCTTTGATGCATATTGGTGTTGATGTGCAATACCATTTACACTCTAGTTACAATGTGCTGCAGTTATATCAAGGCTATATTACTTTGTGTAGTTACTATAACATAAGCATGCTTATATTAAGACAATCGTAGTGATGATTGTCTTTTATTTCTCAGTTTCACCCGCTTTGATGTGGGAAGGCGTTTAGCTGCCTGTCAAATTGTACACAGAGGGCAGGACACCAGTTATGAGGTACAAATAGCCTTCCCGTGCATGCTTTCCCTCCTGGTATGGCGTACATATTGTAGCGACCTGGAAAACTGTAGAATTGCAGGAATTGTTGTCTGTCCTTTTAGTCTTGTCTATGTTACATGTTTTGTAAGCGGAACGGTTTTCGCCATTAGTTAGCAGCGGGAAAAGGGAGACAGCAGACTATGGTTCGATTGGTCAAGCGGGATAATGGCGGGAGATGAAAAGAGGATATCTGAGGGAGTGCAGGAGTGAAAAGGGGAGAGAGAGAGACTGGGATTAAGAGAGAGCTAGAGCGACTGTGACTGGAAAAGAATAGTGATAGTGATAGTGACATTGATTAATAAGGGTTCATTGTTTTGGTGGGGAAGAGATGAGCTGCGGTGCAGACTGAAGTAACAGAGCTGAGTGTCAGAGGGGCGCAACAGACAAACGCCAGTAGGAACAGCGGGGAACAAATACAAGGTGGGAGCCTAAAAAGTGAAACAGAATGTAGAGCCAAGATGCCAGAGGCTGCATTCAGGAGATCTGCTACACGTGCAAGGGATCAGTGTGTCGATAACATCAATAGCTTAGACAGAGGTAGCATCACAATACATCAGACTGGAGGAAACGTCAAAGTGTGACACAGCACAGAGAATTGAGTGGCTATGGAAAACAAATTGTCCTGGAAGAAGTGGCATCAGCACGATATGCACGAGCTACATCAGGGATGCTGGATAAAAATAGAGAACCTGCCTTAAAAACCCACCCATGACGGTAAAGCTGACTGGAGCTTAACAATGCCTGGAGCCCATCAGAGAAGGCTGGCCAGCTAGCGGCAGCCCTAGCGCTACAGATGCTGCTAGACTTGAGCCCAGATGAGCTGGATAGCTATGTTATTTCCACAGCCCTGCACCGCCTCATTGGGAGAGTAGAGCCTGCTTTCGGCCTCCGCCAACGCCTGGCCACATGGATCAGAGGCCCAAGAGAGAAATTGGGTGTGCTGGCAGTAGTAATATGCTTGGCCAAGCGGGGGTACCCCGACTACCTACCAGCCACACAAGGAGACTTGCCATGGAGGACTTTGTCTATGGCCTAACTCCAAATGCCCTGTGCCAGCAGGTCCGGTTCGCTGCCCCAACCTCCTTAGACGTGTTGAGGCTGTACACGAGGAGGGTGAACATTAACGGGCCCCTGGGGCGAAGTATGGTGAGTATTGACCGGCCGCCCCAAGCCCACTGCAAGGCCAGACAGAAGAGGAGGAGACTGCAGACAGCCACACTGCTCCTCCCTAGATCTCTGACCTGGCCACCCTGATCCAATTCATAACCACAAAGGACCCCTACATGCACCTGTGATGGAATTGTGGCAAACCTGGGCACCTACAGCAGCCCCTTCGCTTTAGATCCACCCATCTACACATTGTCAAGAAACGACAAGGGGCCCACGAAGTGGGGCAACATGGACCCTGCATTGGTTACCTAACTCCAACCAATTTCAGGCTGTTGGGGTTAGGAAGAAACGTAAATACGACCTCAGGGCCTGAGGCTGCCACTTGGTCACCGGGGAGCTTGTTTTGGTCTTCATCCCTAAGAGAAAGCGAGGTCTTCTCAATTGTCTTGCATCTTATTCCTAATTAACCTCTCCTTCACCTCTGTTCTTGTGACTTATAAACCCAGAAGAAGACTCAGAAGCTCTTTTAAGAGCCAATCGATCTAGCTATTGCTCTCACTCTCTCTCTGACCCCGGTCATCTTTTTGTCTTTTCATTTATTTTATTTATTAAGTCTTCCAAAGATGATGAGGCAAAATTTGAGGAACTTCTTAAACAAGGCCAAACAGTTGCTAAGAAGCTCAAACAAGAATACCATAAAGCCCAACTGAATGAGCCCTAAAACAAGGCAGAGCACTTGCTGAATAACTCAACTGGTAATGTAACATGTATTACATTTAAATTAACATTTTAGTCATTTAGCAGACGCTCTTATCCAGAGCGACGTAAAAAAGTGGTGGGTTGGGGTTAGGGTTAGGGTTAGGGTTCTGAGAAGATTTGCCCAGACGATGTTCGTATCCGTAGGAGAGGGAACACTAGGCATCTGGTAGTGGAGGATCGTAAGGATCTAGTGGGGTTGTACGCTGATATTAGCTTGCGGAGGTTGCCAGGAGCTGAACCCGAGGTAGCATGGTGAGTGAGGATTAGGATCTTGTGGTGGATCCAAGCAGCAACAGGGAGCCAGTGGAGTTTGATGAGGAGGGGGGTGGCATGAGTGAGCTTCCTTGGGTTGAAGATCATCCGGGCAGCAGTGTTCTGAATTAGCTGGAGAGGTCTGGTCGATGAAGCTGGCAGGCCAGCCAGAAGAGAATTGCAGTTATCCAGGCGTAATACCTGTCTGGACCAGGAGCTGTGTAGATTGTTTGGTTAGGAAGGTATGGATCATCCTGATGTTGCTGAGAATGCAGATCTTTATTATAACAAAGACTCTGCATGGCATTATATGTCTGTGTTTATATAATTGTGACTGGAAATTGGAAACCTATTGGTCCGCAATAGGATATTGATTGATTGTTTGATTGATTTGGTAATGTCACCAAAACTGAGACTTGCGGAATAATTTCATGGTTTGTTTAACTGAGGTGATTGAGGAGCCATGAGGATCCAGAGAGGATGCATAGAGCTGGGCAAATAATTTCTCTAACCCCAAGGCCATCTTCTCATAGTACGTTTTATGTAGCCTAAGGCAGTCCCAAGAATATTTAGACTGTTAGAGGTGGGTGAGGAAATGTGCATATGCATTTTTTCAAATGTGCTATGTCTGATTTTGTGTTGTCAACACGACTTGGCATGTCAGATCTTTAACAGCTGATGTGAAGAATTCTGGCCAGAATTGTTAAACCATTCAGCTAACCTGCGGTGCATGGGGTGGAACAGGATGAAGGTCCAGAACAGTTACCAGAAGGTAACATCTTTATTTGGTATTTGGTGTATACTGGTGGAGGCAGTGTGTAAATTGAGTTTATACAACAACAAAGCACTTTGTTAAAACTTTGCATCCTCCGGTTATGAGTATAACTGAATCAAATAATCTCAAAAGAGAGAGGGAAAGCCAGCAGAACATAAAGAAGGAAATGGTTGTGGATGATGCAGTCTTTCAGCAGTGGGTCACATATGTGCTGGAGTGAGCTGAGACTGGTATGCTACTGCCACAATAATTCATTGTTTAAATCCATTGTTCCTACATTGTAATCTTCTGCACATCACTGTAGCTGAAGAAAATGCTATCTGGGTTAGGGTTAGAATGAGTCAGGCAAAAAACATTCTACATTGACTTGTTTACTGTTCCAGACTAGCAAGGCTTGTTTACTATCTATTACAGTACATTCAAATGTCTTATTCCCTGGATTCATTACAGCAACTAGGTAGGACACTGATATTTCTGCACAGACCTTATCATAATCGAGGAGATGGCAGCGAGCATCAAACAACAGAGTTATTTTGTTTAATGATAGACTGGCATGTTGTTTTGCAATTTGCATAAGTATGTACCATAATTCAGTGAATTTCCTGCTGTTAATTGCTTCAATATGCTTTTAGGCATGAACCATGGGCAAAGCAAAGTCAGAAGAAAGATTTGTGAGGAGAAAAATAAGCTGGCCTCTGCCATTAACCAACACAATGGCATCGTTTAGCACTTGCTTAGGAATGTGATAGTGGATGATGTCAAACTGACTATGTTTTCCTGTGGCAGCTGACAGTTAGTGGTAAGCGGCACATTAGTGTCATTTACAAGTAACTATGTAACGATGCCATCATTATGTAGATTTTTAGTTGATTTGTTTTTTTCTCTGGGAATGTAGATGAAGTTGACCTCTTCACAAAAAAGACGGCCTTTGAAAAGGTGATGCTGATTCTTCTTACAGGAAGAAGAGGTCATCCTTGTTTAAGAGGTAAAGCAGCACTTGCTGTCCCTGAAAAGAGCGGGACGGTTTTGCAGTCTGCCTCACACCATCTATGCAGATGGAAAGAACTCTGCAAGTATTTTCAGACTTCTTGAAATTCTATTATCTGATAAATACTACGAGGCTGTTCAAAATCATACACTGTCACCCATAGGCAACCCTTGGAATCTTGCAGCTGAGGGGATTCGAGGGCTTGAATGCATGTTGTGGAAGAGACTGGCCCAGCTGAGGGCTCACCAGAACACTGTAAAGGAGAACTGTCAGTACATCCTCACAACAGCAGAGAACCTGACCCCTGATAACACTTGGGAGCAAGACGAGCATGCCAGCAGCCCTATCCCAGCCACACTGATAAGAACTCTGTTGAAGAGGATGTGCATAATCTGTAAAAGATTGAATAGTAGATTTTTTCCCCATCTTTCAATTTTTCAAGGACACCAGAGCCAGAGCCAGGCTCTCACTCAGGGCTGAGGAAGAGCTGTAGTCACCTCTGTGTTCTTTCTCAGCAGAATATGTGTGAAAGCGTCACATTAGCAGCATTAGACCACCTTACTGTTGTGTTTGTTTAGTTTCCAACTTGTGCTAGTCGCTGGCGTCAATTGGCGTAACCAAGTCTTCTGGGTTTCCATTTCATTTAAGTTTTGCCATCAGGCAGCCATATATTTCTTTTAAATAAATGTATATTTTTTTTAAACATAATGTGCTGTATACCTGTAACCTAAGTAGTTTACATATTTAAGGATATCCCCTACAAGTTCTGCATTCAGCATGATTCAGTCAGTGGTCAATTACTTGGGTCTGTGTGTGATACCATGACCGTGTTGTGTATTTTCTATGCTTTTAATATGTAATGTTATAATATATATATATATATAATATAACCAGCCTATAAATTCCAGAGCACCTTTATTTGCTTGTAAACAGTACAGGCTATGTTTATCAAGATCTGGCCTATTCATAGACCTATTAGACTACAGACCAACCCATGAATAACAGAAAAATTGGAATTTGTCTGGGATTCGCCTTCTGGATTGTTCCTGTAGTAGCCCATCACATAGGTGTATGGTGTCGTTATGGTGTCGCTAAGTTATAGTACCAAATCCCTAGCCTGTGTTTTCCAAGGCAATGCCACTTATTTGTTTAACCTGGCTACCAACCACCCAAAAATGACCTCAGTGATTTGTTTCTCTGATTTAAAAAATGAACCATTTGGGAAGCAGATGAAACTATACCTCCCAGGTGGATTTCTCCATGTAGCTGATTGTTTTCTGACTGTGCTGCACAAGTCTCCGCTATATGTCATGCATCCATACTGGCTAGATACCTTTTAATGAAATACCTGATACAGGTTTTTTTTTCTCCATGACATAAGTAGCAAGCCTATGCTGTATTTTTATCACTCACGTTCAATCATGTGATAGCACCTTTAAAATTCCCATGTCTTATACCATCATGTCTGGACAATGAAAACCAAATGTCTCATACAGGCATGAAACTCATTATCTTTATTCTCAACGATGTACTATGGGCGTTTCAATAGCACCCTCTGGTGCAACAAATGTGGACAAATTTCCAAAGCTTCTAATTTGTGCGAAATAAAGAGCACGTCTTTCTGTTGATCGGTGTCTGACTCCTTGCTTGAACCCAGCAGAGTAGTAGCACTCCGATAAAACGCTACAATATATTGGTAGGCAGGTGTGTTACAGGCAGGCACCGGTAAGGGTTCATGGTTTTTTACCAGGGCAAGAGAGAGCAATAGGGCAAGAGAAACTGCAAACGCCATTGTTCCTTTGTCTGTTTGTTTGTAAATTAAATCGCGTTGATTCTCATTGGGAACACTCCTGTAATTTTTTATTTTTTTTTAACCACTGCATAAAACGTAAGTTACAGTAAAGTAGACTATTTAAAATATGCTATACATACAAGGATCAAACTATTTCCCACTGAAACATTATAACAAAAAAACATTTGATCTTGCATTAG
The DNA here is from genome assembly GCA_025775065.1 of Hiodon alosoides. Lineage (NCBI taxonomy): Eukaryota > Metazoa > Chordata > Actinopteri > Hiodontiformes > Hiodontidae > Hiodon > Hiodon alosoides. Next base: position 30,921 of record JAOYSI010029903.1, read on the forward strand.
TTTGATTATTAGTGTTGATATTAAGGATGTTCAGAAGAGGATTTAGTTTGGAAGTAGAATTCAGTTCAAGTTCATTAATTTCAGAACCTGCTATTTATGTTCAATTCTTATGACTAGTATCAACTAGTTAGCCCATAATAAAAAGATAGAAAATAAATCAGCAAATCATTCAATATCTTCCTAAAGAGCAAATTGGTAATGCAGCCTGGGTAAGGAAAGAGCTAAACGAGGTCAGTATGGCCTAATAGATTGAATATAATTAAGCACAGCTTTAAAATTGTAGGAGCCAAATAGGTTGTGTTGAGTATTCAGACATTGGGTGTTGTTTCTTGTGTGTACATTAGGTGTCGCTCTGCTATTACAGTGGGGAGAAACAAGTATTTGATACACTGCCGATTTTGCAGGTTTTCCCACTTACAAAGCATGTAGAGGTCAGTAATTTTTATCATAGGTACACTTCAACTGTGAGAGAAGGAATCTAAAACAAAAATCCAGAAAATCACATTGTATGATTTTTAAATAATTAATTTGCATTTTATTGCATGACATA
>JAOYSI010029914.1:0-31463 GCA_025775065.1 Hiodon alosoides
CACACACACACACACACACACACACACACACACACACACATATATATATATATAGCAGACTTCCAATAAACAAAAAATGTATAGGATATTCTATCAAAACTTTTTAGTTTTTTTCTGAATATAAGGATTATTTTTCTGTTTTCCAAGATGAAATGTGAGAACGTAGAACCTACACCAACGGAATGAATCAAAGCAGCTGAGAGACTACGTAAAGCATTTTGATAAGGCATTGTCCTATTTGTGTATAGGAAGCCCAAATAGGATTTAAAGCGTAGTCCGTAATTTATGTATTAAGCCTGGGACCAAAACAAAACTTAGGCAACCCGCTAAACGCGCTACATAATTGTATTTAATTTTTGTGTTTATGGTAAGAAGAAATAAGATAAAGAAAAAGAAAACGCAATTAAAAACAATTTTATTAAATGTGATGAGAGCGTTGTCAATGTTCTAATTTGGTCCCAGCCCGTTTATGCTACTCTCAATAAATTATACGTTTTTCCTCAATAAATTGAAAACCAGGCATTCTGTTTCTGCCTTCCGTTGATCCCTAATGTGCCCAATCATTTCATTCTGGCTGACTGGGCTAAATAACGAAAATTAGAGGTTAATAAACGGCAAAATCTGTTATTTTAAATTTTCTTATTGAAGTGATTGAAGTAAATCATACACAAGACGTTTTATGTTGTATTTATTTTATTTGGGTTAAGAGTACAGGCAGGGTTTCTGTTTGGAGAGCACCATCTTGTGGTAAAGAGGAGTGCTTTTGTCGTTTTCTCTTCAAACAGATTCCATCCGCAAGGTTACACACTTTAAATTAAAAAAAACAATTAAATAAAAAGACATACCGACACGCATTCAAAAGATTATGCAACAATATTTGAAAACCAAAATTATGATTATTTTTTATTTTATTTATATTTGTCTATTCTAGACAGTAACAATGTCAACAAAATGTCTAGAGCATGAAGTACCAATAGATACAAATTTAATACGCATGCAAACAAATGGTATCCTATACGATATTCAGTTATAATACCTATCAAAGTGTGAAGAAGTAGTTCGACAACAACTTCTACTATTACAACTATAGACGAAAAGCACAAAAAACACACAGGCTTTATTATACCAATTATAATTTAGTTAAAACACAATTTAAGCAAACGGAATAATGTGCATGTTATCATATTCCATATCTATCCACTCCGAAAAACCGAGGTCGACATGTAAGTTTTTTCTCCGAAGTGTGCGTACATTCATAAAGGTTTCGTACTAATCAACACAGAAACAGAATTAGTTAGTACAAACGTTTGAATGCTGTAGCCTGTATTTCGTGTAATGTTGGTGCTTATTTATTTATCAACACATATTTTAAAGAAGTATTTTGATATAATTTATTAATTCATTGATGCATAATTCATGAGCGAGATTAAGTGATTTAATCATGTTACTGGACAATTCACGATTAAGTGTCGGTTTCTGATCACTACTAATTTTTCTAACTGTCTTATACGGTGAACGTGTAGTGATTCAAAATATAAATATGCAGGATACATTGGTAAAACATTTTCCGAGCCTAAAAAACTGAGGTAGTGTTAAAAGACTTACTCTTGAATTATATAGCACGGGACAATTCTAATAATTCACATTTTTAAGTAAATAGATTTGATCTGTAGCCTTTTAGTCACTTGGAATCATAAAACGGATAACATTATGAAAATCAACGTGACGTGCTGCGTCTCACGACCCGAATCCACATTTAATTAAAAAACTATAGGACTGGGATTACTCCTTCACCTGCATTATCTGCTTTAAGGTCGGTTAAGTATAGACAAATGGCACGACAGGACCTTCATACCCCGGAGTTATGTTTTTTTTTTTTAGGGGAATGTGTTGCAAGCTTTAAGCATGCATCGTGCGGATAGAATTATCGACTGACGGGCTCGCGCTGTTTGCATGGACTAACGTAAGACCCTGACAAAATGCGTGGTATTCATTTCCAAAATATGGATGAGTTTCAAGGTCGAGGAAACACTCTTCTGAGCACCGGTATGAGGGTTTTTTTCTGAACTTTTCTGAAATGACTGTGAATAAAACTCCTCTATGTCACATTCACAGAGATCCTGTTAGTTTTTAAAAGCACAGATAAACAAGGATGGCCTGGAGCCAGGGAACAACAGGGTATAACACAATTGTGCCAGGAACCGACTTCAAGCCTTACTGTTGTATAAACTCATTTGATCAATGTGTGCATTTTATGTAAATGCCTTGGTATGAAATGTAGCACCTTACCTCAAGATCTCAATGTGAAAGAGAAAATGCTTGCTTTTTAGTCATTTTACGCATTAATCAAATTATTAGACAAGTAAAATATATAAATATATGCATATATCCAAGTAAAAAATATCTCTTACCTGTTTGTGGTTTCATAATAATTTGAACGGAACATTAAAATATTCTAATTTATATAATTTATAATTTTAAGTAAATTTAAATTATAACTCTCAAAAGAACAATTTAAGAATTTTTGAAGAAAGCCTTAATGGTTATATGACTGGTTCACAAATGGAATTATTTAAGTAAAAAACTGTATTTGTGAATATAGATTTTAATGGGTTAAAAGGCCTGGTAGCTGCACAACTTAACAGTCAAAGCTTTTTACAGCATATTTAACACATGATAATAGACAAAAACATCAGCAAATGGTATCTGACAGATATTTATTTCAGCATGGCTGAAAAAAAACAGGTTAGGCTAGTACTGTTGTTAACTTAATTAATAAATTTGAATAGGGTACTGATAATCTTATAGTTCGTTTATTCGTTTTTATTCCTGCACATTCTTTTCTGTGGTACCTTAGACCTGTAGTAATCCTTGGAAAGTAGATTTTGAGTGCTTCCATTCAGACACAATCTCAACAGGAGGAACTCTCCCATTTGCCCAGAATCTTGATCTCTGCACATGGTCTCTGAAAAGGAAGAGGTTTCTAACACTAGAACTGTTCCACACCCTGCTGTGAAGATGCTTCAGGTACCTCAGTTCCCCAGTGTGAGGGCAGCCTACATTTACAGATGGCAGCTTCCAGCCCCAGTGTTAAATGGAGTAAGGGGAGTCTGTTCTGCTCCATTATTTACCAACTACACCGCATGCGAAGGCTGCTGAGTGCCAAGAGCCTGCTGAAGTACACTGCAGCCAATACATTTTACTCTCACATGGTGAGCCCGTACCACGGCGTATTCAGGTGTATTTGCGCTCAAACAGCTCCACACTATCTTTTCTGGGGTTTGGATTTTGTTTTGCAATTTTCAAGTGGCAGGAGCCAAAAAAGGTTTTCTATGGGCTGTGACATTTGCCTAAATATGCACTTGGCTCAAGGCACCATAGGTCTGTGAGGACTGATGCAGGCTGAAGCCTGGAAAGTCTGGGGCTTCATTAAGGTCCCAAAAGAGGCTTTATCGCTACTTTACCGTAGTTAGTCTGTCAATCTGGTTCCTTTCGAATGCAGAACGACAGGCACTATTTGCTGTTACGGCCTAACATTGTTATATGGAACATAAACATTAGCGTAAGGCCTGACAGGCTAGCTATTTACGCTCTTTAAAAGTCAGTCAAAATTCAGGCTTTTCGTAGTGCATTGTAAACGTAATGAGTGATTGTTCTCTCACTTCCCTCTTGTTGGTGGCACGTTCCAGTGTTTCAAACTCATTGGTCTTGACTTAACCCTTTAAAGACCTGTCTAGGCATATTTCTGGCAGTGGTCCCAGGAACTACTGCTTTTTACTAGCATTGTCTGGACCTATCTTCTAAATACTGCCACCAGCACTTCTGTGGGGACTGATTCAGGCTGCTTAAGTTTTTCTCAGTTCTCCTCTTATAGAGCAAGCAATATTGGTACCAACTCTTCAGGCTACAAATACCGGGGAAAGCCTGTCCTGGGGTCTTAGGCTTCCTCTGGATATGGTCATCATTCGTGTAAGAAATCTCACTTACCAGGTGTTCTAGATTTAAGCCACCCCAAGCAGAGTGGTGCTCTGGCAATCGCCACTGTTGTCTCCCAACCACAACAGACAAAAAAATCCTGATCAATTAGGCCCTGGCAATGGGTTTATCTCCAGGGCTGCTTGCTGGTCTGGGCCTGCCAGTGGGCGTGCCCCCATAAGCTGGTTGTCACACAAAGTCACAAGGCTTCGAATTTTAGCAATTAAAGGCTAAATTTACATATTTCCTGGCATTAATTAATTTGAGATATTTCTAATAATTGAATCCAAGTTTTTCTCCTGATACTTGCTTTTTGATTTTTTTTAAATCCACTTAATTAGTCCAAAAACCTAGTTATGTTTAGTTAACATTTCATTATCCACTCATTTCTAGCAGAAGACAATGTGGATAATAGGTTACTTGGGAATATTTAGGAAGAGTGATGGCAGTGAAATGAGATCATGCACTAAGCAAAATATTTCCAACAGAGTGGAGCAATTGTCAATCAATCACACTTTATTTATATAGCGCCCACTTACACAAGAAGTGTCTTGAGGGACTATAAAAGTAAAATAAAACACACGATTAAAATACAAAAAAACAGCATTTTCTGAAAAGGCTTGTTTAAAAAGGAGCATCCTACAGTGGACAGTGGCTCTAATGCTGAATGGAAATGCTCTGAAGCATTCTTTTGACGATCTACTGAATTCAGTCACAAGTTTCCCCAAGAAGAAATTACATTCAGAATTTTAAAATGGCCGCAATTCTATTGAGTTGGTTTAATGAAACAGTAATGCAAAACATCAACAATTCTGACCCTCTTTGATCCTCAGTGATGTGGACCGTACAGCTGGAGAGTTTTAAAATATATAATAATTCTGTCAAAACTAGGAAATATCCTTGAATTAAAGCCGATAGGGGACTAATAATAACAATAATTCTTGCTGAAGCATGAGCTAAAAGTAAAAATACAAATGCATGTGAAACATAATTGGAAACATAAGTTGAAATATCAATAAAAAGACTTCTTTTTTTTTTCCCCCCAGATCTTGCTGAGAATTTTTATGAGGTTTCCAAGAAGGAGGGAAACTAAAGATCTGATTAAAACCACGGCCACAATTACATTTTGCATTTGTCACTTTATTTTATAATGTTTTTTTTATGCACTGTTACTTTGTAGTTACTGAACTAATCATTTTTGCAGTCTGGTTGTAATGAAAATTTGACACAAGCTTATTAAAATAATATTGCTTTGTTTCTCACTCAGATATATCCATTTTAAGAACAGAAATAACTCAGAATAAATTTGGCAAAAATTCCTAGTAAAGTTTTTGAGATGGCCTTTTCAGTACAATATCCTCTGCTTTGTTTTGATGTAAATTCACTGAAACGTGCAGTGCCCTGTCTGAGCCTGAAGCTAACTAACAGAAGTGTGAAATGTTTTATTGTCATGTTACCAATCCCATTTAGAGGCATCTGGATATAAAGCATATTAAATACCCTGGGGAAGGGCACAGCAGAATTCATTTAACGGGTGCCGGTGATGTACTCTAAGAGTGACAAGTAGAAAAATGTTGTTGGGACAATAGGTTCATGGAAATTTTTAGTCTATAACACGCATTGAACTAGACCGGAAAACTGAGCATTCCAAGTCCTTGTTTAACAGTTCCAGATATTTTTGTGTGACACCGGGAGACTCGAGTGTTTGTACAGAAGCATGTGGCGACACTAGATTCCACATGGGATCGTAAAGCTAAAGTAGAAAAACAAAACTGTCCTCATGGATCATATCAAAACGCTCTGCAAAACCAGAATAACACACAAGTGGCAGTTTTTACAAAGTGACAGGAAAGTCATAAAGGCCCACATTTATGAGCACCATTGCTTTCGTGATTAGAATACAATGGGGAAACTTAATGCTATATAGATATTATTTCTTTCCCCACACGATATTCTATATATTGTGATATATTTATTTTCTCTGCAATGGGCCTTTTGTACCCACAACCTTAAAGGAGGGGAGGAAACCACACCAATGTAAGACAACTTTGCTTTGTAACCCTAAAGATAATAGCTGTGCCTTCCAGTTTTAAGAAATTAACAATGAACACCAATACCAAATGAAAGAATGCAGTTACCTTTGTAGCCTAACTTCTCTGCTTAATATTTCGTTAAACCTTTTAAAAACAACAAAAAAATGAAAACAACAATTAGCAAGTTACGATACAGACAACGTTCCAAATTGAAAAGATTTTAAAGTATGGGAGAATAACAATACGCCATGTTTAGCATGCACATACTCATAACGCATACACCATATTAACAACACAACACGTATTCTATGTAGTATTTCATGCTCTTCAAATATTTCCCAGCACATACGACGTCCCCACTTTACATTTCCTAAGGAAATTATACTTTAAACTTGTAATGCTTCAAATACTCAAATTTGAACAATTCCTTATTCTGACAAGATTCTAGTGTAAGAACATATCGTACTTCTTTTTGTGTTGATATTCATGATTTAAAAAGTCATTCTGTAAATGTTGGAGGTCGTTTTGCCGATTCAAAGAGAGAAAGAGAGTATTTTTTCCACAAATACTAACCCAGAGACACATGAATAAATATGACACTGATAATAAACTCATTTCCCATGGCATATGGCATCCACAGCAATGAGACATGGCTAAATATTATGCAAATTCCATTCATTAATGAGTGCAAATACTGAAATAATTCACATGGAAAACTAAGGTTTCTCAATCTCCGTGATAACGATCCACTCTGTATTTTTGTCAAACACCTTCAAAGCCTTTCTCTCACAAAGATAGACATCTTTGTGATACATCTCAAAATTTAGAGTTGAAGTAAGGTTAAATTAAGCTTGGTTGGTTGGAACAAAAAATACAAATAACATATACAGTGAGTACCAAGGTCCAGGTTTGACAGAGATGGTTCTAAGCTGTAACTACATTACACTGGAGAGTAAAACTTACAACTCTCAGGATTTAAGTATTTTTCCTTCCATTTATGTGCTACCGTTTATTCAAATGAAACAGATGCAAAATTAGGCCTTTTTTTTAACTTAAAAATGAACAAACGCACAAAAAGCTTATAGGAGTCTGGTTGTATGTAAGTTAATAACAATCGCTTAACGTTGACATCATTAACCCAGAGGTAAACCAGTCAGAAAACGAACGGCTTTCAGTGTTTAAAGTGCTTCATGTGCACTTTGTGTTACGTCCTTGGGGATCTTCCTTCTTGTGGATCAATCTTTTATTCCTTGTAGAAGTTTTAAGAGATGGACTTCCATGACCTGTTGAACTACCAAAAAAAAAAAAAATGAAAATGGTTAATCTATATTAAACAAACACTACATTAGATCAAAGTTTGCGAGTGATGTATTCATATACAATTCCTTGCAAAAGTATTCTGACACCTAACCAATTCTCTCATATTATGGAATTAAGGTACATAGAAATTTCATTCTGTTTGATATTTTATTATAAAACAAAAACTTAAAATGAATTATTGTAAGGTGACAATAGTTAAGGTTTGATGTTGGGAAATATTAGTACAACAAATACAAAAACAGAAATATGTTGCCTGCATAAATATCCAACCCCCACACATTAATATTTGGTAGAGCCACCTATCACTGCAATAACAGCTTTAAGTCTTTTGGTGTAAGTACGTACCAGCTTTGCACACAGTGTCAAAATGATTTTGGCCTATTCTACTGGGCAAATTTTCTCCAGGTTGTCCAGATGGCGCTTATGGAAAGGAATTTTCAAATAGAGTGACAGATTCTTAATGGGATTGAGATCAGGGCTTTGACTGAGCCCCCTTTTTATTCTTGAGCCACTTCAATGTTGCTTTGGCCTTTGGACGTAGGATTACCGTTTTGCTAGATGGTGACTTTTCCTCCTCAATTAGCAGTCTGAAGCATGTTCTCCTGCAGTATTTCCCTGAAGTTGGCCATTCTTCCTTCAATTCTAACAAGATGTCTAAACCATGCTGATGAGAAGCATCTCCACCAGCTGCCACCACCATCCTTCACTGCGGGGATGGTGTGTCTTGAGGCCTGGGTAGCGTTAGGTGATCACCACACATGGCACATGGAGTTTTGGACAAAAAGTTTGGTCTCACTAGACCACAAAACCTTTTTTCCCCACATCATGGCCAGGTCATGCTTAATGGCAAAGTCCAGACATGCTTTCAGACGGTATGCTTTGAATAACAGCTTCCTTCTTGGCACCCTCCCATGAAGATCAGCGTTATGCAGAGCTCCTGATATGGGTTACTGGTGCACCATTACACCACTCCCAGCCACTGAACTCTGCCTCTCTGTGGCTTCTCTCACAAGTATCCTTCTGGTTTAAGCGAAGGATTTCCTCAGGTTTCCTTCAGATTCACAGCCAGACCAATGAGCTGGCAGTAAGGTTTTTAATCCAGACAGGTGATGGACTACTGCTAAGTTAAAGTAGAATACTGCCCATCACCTATGGTGAACTGCTCACAGCTAACGAGCGAATCTTATTGGGCGCCTGCAGCCCATGACATAAAATTGTTATAGATCGTCATAGTTACCATTCCTGTGGCCCATGGCCACTGCCATGTCCATGGAATTAAAACCAGAGTCAGACTCAATGGTGGGGTCAGCTCCACTTTCTGTAGAGAAGAATATGAAAATAACTGAAAGCAAACCATACAAAACTACTACTACTACTTTCTAAGTGAGTACCTTGCCTTATCTCAAAAAAGGTATTTCCTTCTCCAAGCTTCAACAGTATTACCTCCAATATTTATTTATTTACTACTATGAAACACAGTAAAAAAACAATGAGCAACCAAACAAGAAAAAATGACTGCTATAATGTAATACATATTAAAGTTATGATCTAAAGTTATTGTTACACAAAATTATACTAATTTCTGCTAAAAAAATAAGTTAGAGGATAGTCATGTATTATATTATAAATGGAATTACTTACTCTGTTCTTACCCAGAAGAATTATCACACAACAAACATGATATCTATGGATTTCTGTACTTACCAAGGATAATTTCCACACAATGAACATGATTTCTATGGAGTTCTGTACTTACCCAGGAGAATTTCCACACAACGAACATGATTCCCATGAACCGCATAAAGCAAGGGAGCCCCTCCATTCTGAAACCCAGAAACAGAGGCTTTGGTTTCAGTATTTACACCTCATGTACTTTAAAGCTGTAGGACCATGCATGAGGTTCCACTTTTGGAGTCTGTCCCTGTTGACAACGCACCACTAATCCTTCAATTTTTTTTGATCAGACCATAAACCTGAGAGAAGTTACCCTTAAGATGCAATCTTGTGAAAATGTGTTTTACAGTAAGGAAAGAAATGCGACCAGAGGCAAACAATCGCACACAGTTAACACACCAGCCCTTTCGGTGGATAAGACAGCGTACAAAGCCCTGCAACGGCTCTCTCACCCAGTCATACTCGTTGACATCCACGCCGCAGTCGATGAGCATCTTCACAATGTCGGTGTAGCCCTTACTGCATGCCAGCGACAGCGCGCTTTCTCTCCCTTTGGCCAGGAGGTTGGGGTCTGCTCCCTGATTTGGGAAACCAAAGTCCACTTTCAATATTAAATCGAAGACTGGTACTTGGGAAAGTTTATGAAAAACTATGAACAATCTCATATTTAATATTGTTTCATATTAAAAGGACTACTAGGGATTAGGCATTGAAATTTCTTCTCACATTTTGCAGCAGAAACTCCACAACTGCAATCTGCCCATGTGCAGCAGCCCACATCAAAGGTGTGAATCCTTCCTCATCCTGCAGATTGATCACCGTCTCTGTTGACAATGACACAAGGTCACATCGTCAATCAATGCAAGCGTAGTGCCGCGAGATCAAAATCAGGGCTATTCACATCCAAGCACTTAAAACCAAATTGAATTTAACTAAACTAGACATTAGATCAAAATGTAAGCTAAAATATAGCTATAGCTGTCATAATTTACTATACCAGGACATACTGGTTTCCAGATTATTTTGAAGGACAACCACTCAACATTTTAAACAACAGTGGGCAGAAAAGTGTGAAAAGTGTGTCACCTTGCTCAATCCTGCTTGCAAGGAACACCATTTCTCCTTGAGCAGCGAGCTGGTGAATGGATAGTGCTGAGAGAGGAAAAAAAAAAAAAAAGGTGAAAATAATTACACCTATGGGTATCCCCATTTACAAAGAATCATATATTAATTGTTTACGCAATAGGTCTCGACGATTTTGTCCTTTTATAAAACTAAATAACGTAAATGCAACCCAAATCACTTCAGAGGAGTAAAAGCATGTACTCACAGTGCACCAGCAGTGGGGTAGAGGACACCTCGTTGCCACGGTGCTTATTAGTGAGCGTGGTGGACTGTTTGATGGGGGAGAAGTGTTTGGTGGTGGACGGGGTGTAGACGTGGCGCACCTGGATTCCTGGCGACTGGGAGGTCTGAATGTTGCATTCCGCTGTGCCAGAGAAAAAAATCAGGTTTATTCATTGTTTATCCGGCATTCTCAACTGACAGACATAGAATGGGTCGGGGCAAGACCGAAGCTGCTTGCGGCACCCTAGTATCTGTCGTTGCACTGAACTAAAAGGGTTTTTAAATTAAAAAAAATAAACAAGGCCAACATGACCAATTACATTACGGTATTTCCAACAATTCAAATACAAAATATTCCTGTAAGGATATTTTTACCATTCTCTGGCGAGGATGACCATGCCCGGCTCACTTGTTTGCTCGCTTGGAGCTACCTTAGTAGTATTGAGATGCACAAAAACTAAACCACTTAAGAACAGAAGTCTACCTTTAAACAAGACTGATGCAACCTCCAAATCCGAGTTGACCTGGTCCTGGATGTTCTTGCTATCCTCCTCGTTGAGCGATTTTACAAAACGAGAGCAGACATTCATGTCGAAGCGGTTGGGCAAGATGAACTTGATGCCCATGGCGACGTTCTGAGAGCCAGCGTCCTCCCCGCTCACGCCCACCTGGCGCTCAGCCTTGATGCCCCCCATCTCAGGCATCACACAGACGCCCTCCATCTCCTCTGAGACGAGCTGGCACTCTGCGCTATGTCCATCCACTGAGGCTGCGTCCATCTCTGCTGAAAGATATAATGGGTCCTCCTCAGTGTCTCCTCAACATACGGAGGCGTCCATAGGAGGGTGCCAGTAAAATCCTACAAGCAAAACCGAAATCAAAAACTCACACCTCATACGTCAAACAAATATGGCCCACGACCAAAACTACAATTTCATACAAAGTCAAATTGCAAACCATATTTTATTTAAAAGCTTTACTAAACAAATATGATTTCTTATTACAATATTACTGCATCGACCACCTAAAAATTGTAGTTGATATTGGAATGACTGCCTCTAATTTCGCTTTTATTAACGTCAGATGAGGACAATTCTCTAATTGGCTTTTATACATGGTTAACTGCATTATTTGTAATCAAACAGTAGTAAATTTACCCCCAAAATAACATTTACAGTGAAACTCATTTATGAATATTAAAGTTTATCGTGTTATATTTTATTGCTATACCTAATCGTCTAGCTGTATCCAAATAAAATAAGTAACAAAGTATAGTTAATCCGCACAAATGTAACTACATATACACATTTTATTTACGTAAACAGCTATTGAATAAATATTTGACTGGGAGAACTATCTCTCAAAAATCTATTACCTTTCTTGTCCTGCGTACATTTCTTTTGGTAAGTTCCTGAAAATAGCGAACTGCTTACATATTAACAAATCGGAAAATAAATACCCCCTTTAGCTTCTCGACGGATACAATTTAACGAGCTAGATAACAAGCTACAACGGATAAATAAAAAGTCAGGCAATATACCACATGTCCATTTCAAGAAATATTCAACCATACTTACTTAATTTTGTGTATACAGTAGCATTCTGCGGATTATGTGGCGGTGTTTTTCCTTTCAAAAACCTCTTGTCAGCGAATGTAGGTCACTAATGAATAAAGTTTATTTAAACCAGTCCATTTGTCGGGCAAACCACTGAAATCAATGCTCAAAACAATAAAGTTATTTGAAACCGGAAGGGTTTTTGGTTGAAGCAATATGGCTACCCCCTGTAAGCACATCGGCAACGTGATAACGTTTCGAAGTTAAGTAGATGGGTTTTTATTCGTATATTAACAAATCCAGTTCAACAGTTAGAATAAAAGTGTTTTGTTTTATCGCCAGTCATCAATTAAATTTTTTACATAAGGTAAGAATCCGTATTCGATATAAAATTAGCACGACGATATTCGGCGTTAGTTTCTTACTACGTGGATAACTCGAGTGGCCGGGTATTACTGACTATGAACAACAAACCATTCCGACGTTAAGATGTTTACGTCGACATTAGGTAGCTCTCTGAATATGAGGTTATATTGGACCATACGACCTACGTAAAATCATGGTTACGGACATGAGTGTTTTTTTATTTTATTTTTTTAACCTCCAATGTGTATTGGATGCCATTGGACTGTACATGTGTAAAAGGAAATCTGTAACAATATTCAATGTATATTGAATCCGATTACCCTTTACACATGTTCATCGGACAGAGTGCATATTACATTGCATTCGATTTTTTATTTCATTTTTTTTTAAAGTCTGGGTACATTTTGCTTGGTAACTATTCCATTATACGTTCACTTTGGATCGTGGACAACACATCCGCTGAAATATTGTGCTAGCCTCCCAGTAAGAAATTCCGTTCTGCAATAACCCCATAAAACAATTTTACATGAAACGTAAAACATTGACTTGTATGCACAAATGCTACGTTTTCAAGTTGTTATACCTCTTTACCTGGGTTTTTGCTTTTCAGGCAAGGACAGGTAATTTTATGACTAAGAGACCAACTTGCATGGTTTTTAATGGCTTCATTCAAACCAACAAGAATTCAAACCTACCCTAGACTTGGTGAGAGGGTAACCCAAGACACTTTGTATTGGAGAAATTATAAGGTATGATATGAATGTTTATCTAAATTAATTAGTTTGTTTGTTTATTTATAATTTGGGTAGGGATTATTTACAATTTGAATGTTTTTATTTGTATTTGCCAACAGTACAACACCTAAAACGTAAATACTTATTTGCTTGTTTTGCTATCATAAATGTATTTTGAGATTTAGCAGGGAGTTTTCATTGCATTATAAGTGCAAAAATATGCATACACACTATCGAAGTTGTGTGCAATAAATTGATATTTAAACTCTTAATTAATATTGGCACACAAGCGATATGTTTTGTAAAAGTGCAAAGACAGAAATGCACACTAAAAAATAGTCAATCAAAGAGGACTCTTGGAATGTGTTTTTTTCACTAAACCTTTTGAGGTTTTGTTTCTTGCCTCAGTAATCATCAATTATGAATTAATCTTTGCATAGCCTCTTTCTCCTTCACTGCTCAAAGTTGCAACATGCTAATCTGATTTGTTGGAATTTGCCAAGTATTTCTGTGTAATTTGTTCTGCCATAAAGCGGAATAAACCCCATTCACTTCTTGTCGATTGCTTCCCAGACTCCTGTCCAAATTAAGGAATTTGGGGCAGTTACTAAAATAGACTTCTCTCCTGTGTCCCCACACAACTATGCAGTCACGGCTTCGACAAGGGTAGGTTTGTCGCACGTGGCTCACAGAATACATTTTTACGGAGGACTCTAATCTGTAAAAAGCTTAAATACAAATGGTATTTGGTGTTTTGAGTAAACTTGATTCTAAAATATTTTAAAGCTCTATTTTAGTTTATTAGAAGATTTGTATTCTTTGTTTTCAGGACAAAATGTGTTCAGTTTCTGATCATTTGTGTGGGGAATTTGAGGTCTAGTTATAGAGTTTAAAAAGAAGAAATGATCAAAGGCTATTAGAAGTGTCTAATCCAAAATGCTTGTTTGATTGCAGATCCACATATACGGCCCTTACTCCCAGGAGCCAGTGAAAACCTTCACGCGCTTCAAAGACACCGCCTACAGCGGCACATTCCGGTCAGACGGGCAGCTCCTGGTAGCGGGGAGCGAGGACTCCACAGTGCGGCTTTTTGACATAAGTGGCCGGGTGGCACTCAGGCAGTTCTCTGCACACACCAAGTACGTTTCTGTTTTAAAGACCCGGGTGGTTGGTGTCGTGGTTTACTGGGCAGTTGTAGTAAATCCGGATTTCCATACGGCATAGATTATACGTTTAACGTTGCAGTTGACTAAAAACATGAAATTAATTATTGTAGGAAAGATCTATACAGCTCATCTCCTTGAATTATGACTGAAGTATTTTTGGGTGTCTGGCTTTGCTCTCATTTTTTTGGTAATGACTGCACAATCACCACATGTCCTCAATATATTCTAGTTTGTTGAATGAAAGAAGCGTAAATATATTCGTCTAATAATCCCTGTACAGGCAGCTGAAGTCTTTCTGCCTTTCTTACCCTTCTGTTGAGCATAGTGGTAGTCTTCCATTTTTGTGCATGTGTTTTTAGTATTGATTTTGGGCAATAAGTTGGATATGTGCCTTCACAGGGCAGTTCATCTAACGGACTTCACGGCTGACCGGTATCGGGTCTTGTCCGGGTCAGATGATTACACATGTCGGCTATGGGACATCCCAAACTCAACTGAACTCGCCTGCTACAATGAGCACACTGATTACGTTCGGTGTGGCACCACAAGCAAGCTGAATCCAGACCTCTTTATTACGGGTGAGCGTCTTGGGCCAGACACGGTTATGTCTGGGGGGGGAAAGGGGTATTTTGAGGACTGAGTCGGCGCACAATTGGCAAAGTGCTGAAATAAAAAACGAAGTCGCTTGCCTATAATCTATGAGCGTTACAGAGCCATCGGAGCTAGATGAATGCTAGTGTTCCCTGCTCCCAACTTCACTGGCGTTACTTTGACTCCCTTGCAAAGGAACCAGGACTAACTCTGTCTGAGCACCTGTGTATGCTGTGTACCTGTATCTCTTGGCAACAGTACTGTTATTCTGAACACCCTGCTCAGGTTCCTATGACCACACAGTGAAGGTATTTGATGGACGGACAGCGAGTAGCGTGATGACCATGGACCACGGCCAGCCGGTGGAGAGTGTCCTCCTCTTCCCTTCTGGGGGGCTTTTGGTGTCGGCGGGTAAAACGATCGCTATTCTCGCTCTTCATTGATTAGCTGTGGCTCCTCTGACGTGGACTGCCACGTGTTCTACATCTACAAGACCTTAGCAGATTTGTGTCGCAACTAACCAAGGAAAATTTAACCAAACTTGGGAGGTTTATTGTTGCAATTAGTAGTAGTAGTAGTAGTAGTACTTTATTTATCCCCCTTGTGGGAAATTGCGAAAGTAATTTTCTCCTGTAAGTGATTTAAATAAAGTCAAAGCAGTGTTTGTAAAGTAATTTTACAAGCATTGCATGATGGGGTGCATCTAAGCAGGGTTGTGGGAACCGAAAGGCGTGCGTCTGGCTTCCCGGCGAGCCGCTCTGACTGCACAGTCCCCCCCCCCTTTCAGGCGGGCGCTACGTGAAGGTGTGGGACCTGCTGAAAGGGGGACAGGCACTGGTGTCTCTAAAGAACCACCACAAGACGGTTACCTGCCTGTGCATGAGCAGCTCGGGACAGAGGCTTCTGTCAGGATCGCTGGATCGGTGAGTTGGGCGCCACTTTGGCGGTAAACAAACTGAACTGGGGGAACGTCAGTCTCCCGGGACATGTTAAGGGGATCAGGTTTAGGGGTGCCCGTTTTTTTAACTGTACCCCCTTTAATTGTGAGTTTTAGCCGATGTAGCTCTATGGTTGACAGCGGGTGAGCCCAGTTTTAAAAGCCCCTGGGTGGGGTCCTTTGCCACAGAATGACTGAAAATGCACGCTCTCGATGTCTGGAAACCGTTGATTCACACTCACGCCCTTTTCCCTCAGGCACGTGAAGGTCTACAGCACGACGAACTACAAAGTTGTTCACAACTTTGACTACGCAGCCTCCATTTTGAGTGTCGCATTGGCAGTAAGTAATCCTGTGTGGGTGGGTTGGGACCATGCAGTTACAGGTGCAGTACTAGTTTAGCCTTGAAGATTCTTAACCTGATTGGTTCTTTGGGGTAAAGCTTTCCAGTAGTCACATGAATGATAATTTAGAGTTTGATGACTTCCACAAAGTCAGGGGCTAGACTTGCTCTCAGGATTTTAATTGGAGTTACTTGGTCACCTGTGGCTTTCTGGTTGATTGCGAGGGGTGTTCATCCAGAAATACCAACACCATTGGCAAGCCTTCTCAAAAATATGAAATGTTGCTACTTCGGATATATTATCAACAGGTCACCGTTACTGGGTTAGTTTTGCCGACAGCAATTTACATTTTAGTCATTTAGCAGACGCTCTTATCCAGAGGGACGTACAAAAGTGCTGCAGTTTAGGGTTTAAAGTGCAGTAAGAAACTGTGCTACCTTGCCCTAATGACAACTACTGTGAGAATGTATAAAGACTAATGCTGCAGAGAGATAACATATCTATTAACACACCAAATTTGCACAAAAGCATCACAATCTACGCATAAACCTAAAGTAAGTAAACGCAACAAGCGCGACCCAACCCAAGTATCGGCGCAGGCTGCCTTTATGTGGCGCCGGAACCCGGCTTAACCGCAGACATCTTTGTGTGCAGCCCGGCGACGAAGCGCTCGTGGTCGGTATGACTAATGGAGTTCTGAGCGTCAAGCACAGGAAACACCCCGAGGTGAAGCCGGAGGGTGACGGCAACAAGAGGCGGCGTCCAACCTACCGCGTCTTCGTCAAAGGGAAGAACTACGTGCCAAAGAAGGTGACCGTATTTTCGGGTCTCCGTTAAAACGAGCGCGCGTTGATGTTTAAACCCGTCTTGGCCGGCGCTGAGTTGGGTTGTTTTTTTCTGTCCGCAGGATGATTTCATGGTCAGCAAACCGGTCAAAGAGCACCTGCAGAAATACGACAAAGAGCTGAAGCGCTTCCAGGTGTCCAAAGCGCTGGACACGGTCCTGGAGGTAGGTTTCTGCGGCGCAGCAGGGTCTTTGAGGATGCTACGGCCTAGAAATAACTGGAACTTTTCTTTCGGGCTTGTACTACAGACAGTTTGTTGTTCGTTCTTGCTGCTGGACCAGGACCGGACTAACCGGAATGGTACCCCAAGTATGTGATGTAGCCTGTGGTGTCTTGTGTTTGCGTAGCCCCGGATCCGGGTGAAAAGCCCCGAGGTAACGGTGGCGGTGATGCAGGAGCTGAACCGCAGAGGGACCCTGAAGAACGCGCTGGCGGGCCGGGACGAGAAGAGCCTTAGTGCCCTACTCAGCTTCCTCATCAAGTACAGCCAGTGTTTATTCTGTATAAGTACAGCCAGAAATTGACATGCTCTGCTCTGTTTTTCTTTAGTCTTTATAAGTACAGCCATAAATGTACATGTCCACCCTCTTTCTTTATTGTTATAGCCTGACATTTTTTTAAATGAATATGAAAAAAACGGCTGTAACGCTAACAGTTGATATTTGCTTTTTTTTATTTGTAGGCATATAGTTGATACCAGATTTGCTCCTATTTTAGTGACTGTCGCCGAGATGATTTTAGGTGAGTTAGAGGTCGTCGTTCTTGTGATTTTAGTTCTGTCAGGTTTGTGTGTTTTGTGCTTTGTGGAGGGGTGGAGTCATTGCCTTTTTTGGAGCAGAATTAATTTTGAAGTCGAGTTCTGTCCTGCCCTAGCATGATGCTTTTATCTTTGCATTATTAGTCATCTAATATTTGGTTATCTGTACTAATGATATTAATAGCTTTTTTGTTTTTGTTTGTGTCTGCGTTTTCAGACATCTACGTACAGGTGGTGGGACAGTCAGCAGTGGTGGACAAGCAGATAGTCAAGCTGCAGGAGTTGGTTGAGAGGGAGATTGACTACCAGCAGGAGCTGGTGGAGGTCCTGGGTATGTTGGACACCCTATTCGCCAGCATGACCACAAAAAAGGAGGTTGCTGCCCCCCAGAGCAAAGCTACCAATGGGCTGGCTGAGATGGAAGGTGGGCAGGGCCAGGTGGTTACGGCTACCTGACATTCCCCACCCCCCGCCGGCACTTCAACCTGCTTTTGTTTCTGGCAGTATGCATTTCTCAAACAGTACTGTAGCTGTTCCTGGAGGTTTGCTCCCAGAATCCCTCTTGAGGACAAGAACAGGAAGAAACCCCAATGTTTTTCTTTTCAGTGAAGTTCGAACTGAATTCCAGCCCTTTTCACTGTTTAGTAATGGAACTTGTTGCTCTTTTGATGTTGTATAAAAACGTATACATGGATACATTTTAGGAGGCAGAATTCAGTGGAACAAGTAACACATTTTTGTTAAAGTGCCCTAATTTTATTTTGGCAAAAAAGATTTTGTTCGTGTTCCAGGTTATGTATTATGAACATATGTGTGTAAATGTGAGGGTTTTCCTTGCCAGTTTGAATGAATTTTATGGTATTAAAATTTATATATATTTTTTACCATCAGAGCTGGCTGTATTAAATGTTCCCCGAACATTTTGGAAATGAGTGTTAATGTTCCATAAAAAAACATTTTTAAACCATCATTGTACGTTTTCTTTTTTGCTGCATGTGAATTCTTACAAACACCAGGGGGCGCTGTAGGTACATTTTTATGTAAAAATGTCCTTGTTGCGTATTGAACGGATACTATGAAGAACTAGAGCATGTGTAAAAGTATTTTCTAAATTTATTCTGCTACGTTATGTTTTCATTTTGTCATTTGTTTCACAAGGGAATGTTCTGAATTTAAATTAAATACCATAGTGTAGTTTTGATATTTAAAGTTTGGTGCCTTTTCCTGAGAATTTCTCCCACTAATGTTTTCCCTGAATATTAATAGATTTCTTAATAATAGGCCCTAAGCAGCTGCTAATATGGTGAGAGTTAAAGGCATCATTTTAGGTATGTGCTTACAATTAATTCATCTTTTCTGGGATTAACTTGTGTCAGCCATCTTGTTTTTTGTTTTTGTTTTTTTAACTCGGTATATATGGTTACTGCAGGTTTTATTTCAAATTAACCCACCCCAGCCCGGACTGGCATCTGGGGCTTTGCTGTCCCGGTCACAATTGGCTAATGACATGGGCTGGATTTACCATAACCGCCTGAGCCACTTCGGAGGCTGATTATGCTTTTAATTAATGCACTTAATGATGTTACTTATTTTTGTTCTGTAGTATCCACTTTTCACTTATAACTTATTCATTATACAATATGTTGCCTTTTATTTGCTTAAAGTGATCGTTTATTTGTGGGATTTTATTTAGAAAATATAAAAATTTTAGTTCTCTTGAAGATGCTAATGAACGCTCCCTTTTTTCTAAATAATTCAATCCCGGTGGAAAATAAAATGGAGCAAACGTACTGTTGTAAAACATTAAGTTGGAGAGTTAAGCAAAGCAACAAAAGAAGGGGAGGCGTAAAGTCTGGGCTTTCTGTAAAGCGGCAATAGCAAATTACCTATTTGTAGCTTCTGAATATTTCAGACAACCACTCGATAAGAGCCTATTGAGGTAACAGAAGTCTTTGTACTTAGGTTTGGTAATGATATTTTGGATTTCAGCACATTTCCGGGCAGGAAGAAGGGAGCTGACTCCGGAAAGTTCTTAAACTCTTAATTTGAGTGGAGCTGTGGAGGAGAGAGGGAGAGTGAGAGAGGATGGTGTTAGGATAAATTGTGGCAGTGAGCATGAAAAAAGATTACAAAATACCCCAGGTTGTGACCTCTGCAAATGAAAAGCGGTTGCTGCATCGATATTTAGATTTAGATTAGATTATCAGGGAGGGAACACCAGACTATGCATAGGAGGGGTTTTAAAGTATAGTTTTGCTTCATATTAGTAACAGAAACTGAATTGTATTATGTGAATTTTAATTAGTTACTCTAAAGCAGGTGTCTCAAACTGCAGTCCTGACCTGTAGACCCTTTTGGTGTCATGGATTGCAGTTATGTCCCTGCATAGGGACTTTGGAGTTGACAGTGCTGCCAAGATCAAATAATGAACTGGTCATTTTCTAAAGGTACAGATGGTTTTAGTGTATCATTTGGGCATTCTAAATTCTAGTCAAATCTAGATGTAGCAAATGGATGGACATGTAGTGCAGCGACTTGAGTTTGGCAGTATTTCCAGCATGAAAAAAATTGGTGTCTTATTTGCCAAGCACAATTTAAATCACTGAAGTGTACTTCCCAATAGATGAAGAATAATCCATCCAGTGTCTTCTGGCCCAAAGTTTTAACATGTTTTCATTCCAGCTCCCCTCTTTGTTTAGTGAAATTCATATTTGCATTAGAAATTATCTCGTGCAAACTCACAATCGCCTCAGATGGTATAGAGTAGATGCTCACCTGAGCACAGACTGAGCTCTATGTAATGGATTTTATGGTTTCACCACACAGTTGGCTGGGTAGGGTTAACTCTGCAGGGCTTCTCTCAGCTTGTCACTTATAGGGTCTCCTGGCAGTGTCATTCAGAGGGACGTGTCTCTCCTCCAGTGTGGACTGCGTAGCCTGGAAAGTGT
Organism: Hiodon alosoides; assembly: GCA_025775065.1. NCBI lineage: Eukaryota > Metazoa > Chordata > Actinopteri > Hiodontiformes > Hiodontidae > Hiodon > Hiodon alosoides. The sequence goes on from JAOYSI010029914.1 coordinate 20,594, forward strand.
TAAAGAGAGCTTAAGGTGACTAGCATGACTAATATTCTAGGATTTTGGGGAAAAAAGACTAAAACAACTTGCATTTATATAATATATATAAATATATAAAGAAATAATGGTGTGAATCAGATGTTAACTGAGAAGTAGCTTGAAAATATGTGGGGACCAGAATTTAGTACCTCTGCTTTAGACCAACTAGATTTTGAATAGATCTTGGTCTACTCCAAACAATGGGATGATCGATTGTTTCTAAAGCAGCACTCAAGCCATTACAAGAATAGAAACTGGGCCATGGTCGGAAGCTAAAATCAAGTCATTCAGAACATTTTGACAAGAGCCCCTTTTGGTACTGTGAACAGGAAGAAAGCCAGATATCTCAATTTGAGAACGTCTGGCACATATCCTGTTTGGTGCGTAGGATATTCTGCAGAAGAACTGGAGAAAATTGTGTTTTTTTTCTGAAATTCTGAGTATTTCATTATGAATAGATGGATTTAGACATAAATCTATTTTTAGAATTTTTTTCTGTATTGCCACTAAATATACGCAAACTCTAGTCAATAAAATCTAGTAAGGGGGAGAGAAAGATGGAAGAGTGCAGAGGGTTCAAGTTGTGAACCTTTTTGCCTCCCAAATGACAAGCCAAGATGCATTAGAAAAATTGGCACATTTTTACATAAAAAAAAAAAAAAAAAAACCTTTTAGAATTTTTGGTCATACTTTTTAGGATTCTGGTCATATTCAGAGAAACATGCCAGTTTACACTTAAGACCCTTTAGCAGTAAGACTATTACATATTTATCGTCATTACTGAAGCCAGTGGGACACTCAGAGGGCCTCAGGAGCACTTCAGCTTGGAGGTCAAGGTACCCATTCTTTTTTAAATCAAAAAGGTTTAGACAACATCATCTAACATCGCTGTCATGGTCTGCCACCAGTGTTACTTCCTTCAGCAATATTGAATGAGTCTGCTCATCGTATGACCCTTGACAGCCTTCTCTGCATGGCATCAGTCCTTAATGCAACTCTTTTAGATATGTTCATTGGTTTCTTTTCTTTATTTGTTTACTCGCCTTTACTGACTGATTCTCTTGGGAGGCCCTTGGCTCTGCTGCTTTAACTACAAAGTGTATTACATTTGCTTTATTGTACAAAGTGTAGCAATGTCAGATATAATACTATATATATATATATATATAAAACAAAACCAGATTCATCCATTATTTGGAATATTGTTAAACCGCAAACTTTAACAACATTCCAAATACTGCAAAAAACAGTGACATAACTCGGTTGACAAAAGTAGCACTTTTGGAAGTTCTCCAGATTCAATTTTATCCCCTCAAAGAAGCAGGAAGGGTGGGTACTTAATTTAGCGATTCTGTTTTTTCCTGTCTTGTTGCTATCGCTGGATACTTTACCCCTTTATAGATCTGAGAGCATAGCGGACTGCTGAAGAACATTTCACTTACTGGAATATAGATAAACTTGACATTGCAAACTGTAGACCAGCTCTGATCATTTTCGTCTGATAAAATATACTTTATTGTATTTGTAAACCCCATGTTAGAATATGCAACACAATTTTTAAAACACATGAATTCTCCGCAATTATTCAGTCATTTTAGGGAACCGCTCCAGTAATCAATTCTGGATCATTGCATGCAGAATCCTAAGCTGACAGGCAAAGGGCATAAGGCAGGGTATGCTCAAGGTGGGACACTAGGACAGTGCATAGCAAGAGATCAGAGAAGTCACACACTCAAACACACAGGGGCCATTTAAATCGCTAATTCTATTGATATTTTAAAAACCATGACCCTGGCACTGTGAGACACTAACGCTAACTCTCCAAACACTGTTAAAGAAATTTGATGAGTGTTTGCCAGAGCAGTGGGTTGCCTGTCTTGTTGACTTTAGTCTCCAGCCTCTGTGGCGCTTTGTCAAACATGAGCTCTCATTTGCCCGTGTGCTCTCGGGAATCATGTTTTAGCATGTGAAACTACCTGGCCTTAGCCATATAAATCCCTCACTGGGGGTAGCAGTGGCACGGCTCATTGGCAAGGGTGCTATCCGTCACCAGCGACACCCGTTTTTCTTTCCGGCAGACAATTAAAGCTCATGCCCTGCTTCTAACACCGAGCAGAAGCATAAAAAAGAAGGGAAACTGGTAATATCGGTTACGAGGACTGGATTATTTTGTAAACAGAGATCTGTGTACAGTGTGCAGAAATAGTGAGGTATTAACTGACAAAGTGTTTGAGGAACAGGCAACACTGGTGCAAAGTTACACAGACACCCAGGGATTGCAGTATTTTGCAGGATAAACGAGTTTCAGTCGTATTATTTTATCACACAGATTTTCTGGATGAACGACTGCAGCAAGTTTAGACTACAGTCTAGGCTCTATTATGTCCATCAGCTCTTTTAAGAAAATACTTTATTTGATATAAAAATAATATTTCACAGATAAGTGAGACAAACTGTCAAGACTAGCTGTAGATATATTTCCCATACAAAATGTTATGTACATTATGCCGTAAAAAGCATTTGTCATTAGCAAAAATGTGTCAAAACCAAGAATAATCAACAGCCTCGGTGACTGAAAACATCTGGGCAAGGTGGAATCGTTTTTGTAGAGAGCGAGCTGAGCCACAACAACCCAGAGAGCGAGCTGCATCCACAACAACAAAAGAGCCAACACTTGGACATCAGCCTCTCCCTTTTCTCTGCTGGCCGCATGGAGATTAATTTGGTCCTTCCTCTTGGTCTCAAGAAACTTCTGCTTCCTATTTCATTCAGCCCCAACCAATCACAGGCTAATTGGTCATGTGACTCTGTCCATTGTGGCCTACTGGGAGGTGGAGTGCTGGAACACAGTGGCCATTGGTCTTGCTTCACATTTATAGTCATACATTTATTCAACAAATTTAGAATAATTACAATGCAATGTCAAACTAAGGCCAGAGTGATATTTAAGATTCAACTAACAACATTAGGAAATCTAATTAAGAGGTAGGGATCTCTCTCTCTCTCTAAAAAGGAAGAAGTAAATAGTGTGTTAGCAGGTCATGAAACCACACCCCCAATATCCAAGCCCTGACAGCTGTGTACTGGCTCCCAGGACAGCTCCAGTAGAGACAGGATAAAAGTTACCTTGACATTCCTAAAACTTCCACACGTTTCTCAGCCATTAAAAAATCTAAGTAACTGAACTGTTACTAAATTCCTTCTTCCAGCAGATTCAATCAAACAGCAGAGGGCAGAAGAACCACCATAATATATATTAATATTAATACATAATATTATGTTCCACAGACTATAATAATTTATGAGATCAAGAGTCCACAAATCCCAAACATATAGTATTGGTCTGTTTTATGCAACAGGCTATTTCCTTTTTGTTGATCCACTTAGCGATGTATAGCACGATTCACGATCAACGGGATCACTTAGTTAATTTTTCAAAACTACTGATATTTGTGCGTAACGTAACTATTTGAAGAATTCTGAAATCACTTAAACCTGCCGTGGTTGCTGGGTGAACACAGAAAAATTATTTCTTGTTCGTGCAATTTGGGAAAATATGACTCGTGGATCCTCATCTAATGATTGTTAAGAAAAACTGTTGGAAAATGAATGTCATTTTGAGACATAGATTAATAACACTTTTAACGGATGGTTTTCAATAATAGGCGCGGCTTGGAGAATATGCACAGCGTTTGCCAACGGTGCTACTTTCCTGTGTACGCCCTAAGGAAGCATCCCCTTTGTATTAAAATAAAAAGATTTTCAATTGTTTAAGCACGTTTTCCATTTTAGAAAATTCCATCATTCTAGATCAAAACATATTAATTTTCCATAATTTAGAGACGCGTCTTCCAGACTTCCAGGGAACTCTACTTGTCACACATGAACAAAAACAATAGGGTTAAATTTTAATTGCCCAGAAGAATACCTGAAGTAACCAAAGGGTTAACTGCCAGTTGTAATGCCATCATCCAGGTTATTGCGTGAGAGCACGTGATGCTGTTTTTGTGCGGCTCTCAGTACGACCTGCCAGTTGGCTGCTGCAGCTGGCAGCTACCTCTCGCAGCAGAAGGAAAACCGAGAAGCGGAGCTTCTTCATAGGTACCGGCACCTTCCCGGCACCCGAGGTTTAGACTTAAAATTCTAACACTCGTGCGTCTCAAATGAATTTCAGCGAAGTTGCTTGCGACGAGTAACATTTAAATAATTTTTCTCAGTACTGTTTCTGCTTGAAAGTAAGATTTATTCAACTCCCGAACTTGAAAGGATGTGAGAGTCCTAATTGCTTCGCTCCTGCGTTGCCTATTTGAAAGGATTCGGCTGACTTGCGGATTGAGGTAATTTCTATTTTCATTTCAAACCATTGCCGTTTTGGCTGTAATTTGGCTGAGTTAATTTGCTGTAAGGTCCTTGTTAGTAGGTTTCAGTGGTAAACTCGAACCAGGTTTCAAAACAGTAGGTGCTTGGCTACTTGATATTTGTGGATATAGGTTAACACAAAACAAGTAACGTTAGACTTAAAGTAAAATGCTTGACAGCTTCATCCGGGTGCTATATGATAGTTTTTACTATATTGAGTTGATTTCCAAACACGTTTTCTTAAACCCTTAAGAATAAGGGTACTTATAAATATTGTAACCCAATATAACGGTGTTATTGTGTTTCAGGATGCAAAAGAAAGTGAGTCCAATAGAAATAGCCTAAATGATAAGGTTTTTGAAAAATAGATTTAAAAAAATGTTTACTCATCTTGGACCGATTTTAAGCATTACTATTTGTGTTTGATTTGCTTACTGCACATTTTATGGCAAACATATAAGTGAGACATGATTCAAATACTTTTATTGTTTTATTATTAAAGTTATGTCGGGCAGTTATAAATCTCTAATATTCTAATATTTAGTTTTACTGTAAAATAATGTAATAATTACAATGATAACCGTTGCTGGCATAACCATCATTGAGATAAGTGCAATAGTAGAAAGTTTTGAACGATATAGTTTGGTGAATCTCAAATGGCATAGCTGTCTGGATTACTGGATTGTCTCAGTAATCATTCCTTCTGCTAGAAACATAGGCAGGTATTTATCTAATGCTACTCTCTCAGGTCACTGTAGACAGAGATGGACAATAAAACAACAAACTTTATTTTGATGCAAAATGTATAAATAAACTACAAAAATCACATGAAATTACGTGAAAATGTATCAAAATAAAATACACTAATTTTAAACTACAAAAGGTTTCCCAAGTTTAATGTTAATGTTTAATGTTTAATTCATGTTTTTATCACCCTTTTTTCTGTTAAGACAAAGGTATAAAGAAAATTAATTTCCCCCTGATTTTATCTCGCCCATGTTTTGTACACATTGGTAGACTATTATGACCCATATATACTATTTTCTAATGAAACGGGGTCAGATTCCTTTGTTTATTTATTTCCCAGGAATGCATATTGACAAAGCTGATTCAGACTGTTAAAAAAATAATAATTTGGGTCTACCTTTCTTGGTTATAGGTTAAGATATCTTCAGCCATTGCTGGCTACCTAGCTTATTTCCAACCATAACTAACATTGATTGTTTAGATTCACATGATTTCTTCCCCTTGTCAAAATGGTGTGCAGTAAAAAAATAAAAAAATAATAATATCAAGCTTAAACTACGCCGTAATATTCTTCAACACCATGATTTACTTTTATAACTCGCTGAAGACTTGGCTAAACCACTATTCCTATAACAAGATAAAAGTACTTCTCTCTGAAGGAGAAGCAGTGCTTTTGTCCCGCATAATAGGGTATTTGGCCAAAACTTGTTCAGTTAGTGTCTAGCTTTGTTAAGAGTAAAGTTTAAAATTGCCTGAGGATGTTGGGTACGTTGCAACCCATAAAGCTTTGAACAGGAGGTTCATTGCCGGTTGGAGGATGGACAAGTAACTCCAACAGAACTGCTAGCTTTACGGTGCCTGGAAAAGGTCACTGTTTGGCTCGAGCCAAGAAAAAACCACACACCCTGATGTGAAATATGAAATGAAAGGCCATATTTCTCCACCGCAGCCAGGTATTTTGTAACACACCAAGTGGAACTGCTGTAAATAAAAACTGAAAAATAATAATTGATAGTAAGTGAAAAATTAGATATGTAGACTATAAGAGACGAGCCGCTATTAAAGAAAAAACTTGACTTAGAGTACAGTGAACCGTTTGCTCTTTTTTTTGTTGTAAAAAATAAAAGAAATCAGGGATCCAATACATTGTCAGAGATTTACAGGGGCTTCTAAATGAAATGGCAGAAGGAAATCATTGTTGCGGGGTCTAAGGCACAGTTTAGTGACGTGCGATTTTTAGACACCACTGTGCTTGAGGGAATGTTTAACAGGAAGCAGTCCTTTTGATTATGTGCAGGTTAAACTCAGGCAAAAGGATGCAGCCTGTTTTAAAATGAAATATAATAATGTTTCATTATGCCATAACTCTGACATAATCCGGTAGGTCATTTAAGTAGATTAGCAGATTAGTTTTATCCAGAGTGTCCTGCATAGCTTAAAATTTTCATATTTTGTAATTTATACTGAGGGATGCTTATGGTAGAAGTTCAGTTTCTTTCAAGACTTTCTTCAAAGATAAATCAACGATTCTCGACTGCCGTTTTAGCCACTACACCACCAATATTATATGTTTCCAAACCTTTAATATGTTAGAAAGTTTAGGTTTACTTGATATGAATGGAAATATGTTCTTAAATCTAGGCCTTAACTATAGTCACCAATGTGCCTCGACTATAATCTGTCACAATGAGTAGAGGGTGTGATTCAATACTGAAGCCCTATATGGTGGAATTAGGAGAATGAGGTTATATAGCGCGCTGTGTTAATGTGCATTGTTCTGGCGAGAGAAATGTTGTCCTTGTTGTGGCCTACACAGAGCTGCTTTGTCCGAGGACGCAGAACATTTGTGTGAACTGAAACCGCTTGAATGAGTGAAGAGACATTAACATATTGCCAGAAGAAAAGGTCAGAATGCATTGGTATCCACTACACTAAAATGATGTACTGGATTAGAGAACAGTTGACCTCAGTTATACTGACATAGTACCCTAAAAAGGTGCATTATTACATTCAAATGACATTATAGGACCATTTTATAGAGATTAATTCTTTTCTAAGGTATCATAAGCACATATTGCTCATAATTTTGGGATTGTATTTAACGTGTGGGAAATCCTAGGCAACAGGTAACAATATTAATCTTGGAATCTTGAATTAATCTTGCTTAGGCACATGTTGCTTTTGGCACAGTGTACTCTAATTTGACCAGCTGCAGAATACTATATATATATATAATACACACACACACACACACAGTTGAGCATATAAAATCACTCTCCATGCCCAAAACTACATTACTATACTGCTCTGCCTAATGAAGCATGGTAGCCAGTGCCTCTGAATCGATTATTTCTCTTACTTGAGCTGTGCAGCGTTTGGTGATGTGTTGTCCTTCGCAGTATTTCAGATTCACGGGTGAATAATGCAGAAGGAATGTTATGTCTCCAGAGTTAAAAGGTGAAGGAAGTTCTCTGGTCCTGCTGGAGAAGCTGACAGATCGGATTAATAACGGATGGGAAGCCAGCGAGTTGATTCAGTAGATGAGTGTATCATGAAGTATATCAAGGCCAGGGGAATGTGGCCAGCGCCTCTAATCTCTCTCATCGTTTCATACTGGATCCACCAAGATGGCCTTAAACGACCTTCAGTTTGAACAATTCCCAGATGAGGACAGTTTTTATTTTTTATTTTTTTTTTAAACACAGGGCAAAAATTGGATTTAATCTTTGAATGCTTTAGTCTGTATTTGTTCTGGTTCAACTACTCCCACTAGCTGTTTCAACTAGATTTGTTTCTGTGTCATTCTGTGTAAGGGCGCCAAGTAAACGGTAATGGTACATGAAATGTGTACATTACACGGTAATGTGTGTGTGTGTGTGTGTGTGTGTGTGTGTGTGTGTGTGTGTGTGTGTGTGTGTTTATATGTATATATAGTCAGGTCTGAATCTGGAGTAAATATAAGGACTTAAGATGTGGTTTCATGGAAATCTCATGGAAAATAACCACTAAGTTTATTGTTTTTCTAAGTTTAGCTTGCTTATCAGGTTATAAGAAAATGCTGACCTGCTTGCATCCCTTATTCCTCTTATTTTGTCCTCATTGCACTTTTACCATGTCTTGTTACAGGTGAACAACTTTTTAAAATGCATGATAAGATGCATGATAAGACTATAACTTATTCCAATGGACATTCATGGAGAAACCTAGATAATATGGAATCAGAATGTCTTAATACATTTTTAATTGCTTTATTTTTTAAATGGCTCATGTGTATATTGGATTCCAGTAAAACATATATGAGGTGAGATGAGGGGATCCACCAGTATTAGAATGACAGTTTATATGGGCTACTGATAAAGTAATACTACAAAACGCTGTTATATAAGTCAGTTCGTAATTAATTAAGGTAATGATCTATTCCTTATGAATTAATTGATAATTTTTCTTAGTTTGAGGAAAATATTTTTGTTTATATTCTTTGCAGCAACAATTATCTCCGTCATGATTTTATACTATTTTAATAATAACTTGTCAGTATGTAATTTAAATTCAAACATGTCAGTATAAGATGATATTATTAGTAGGGAATGATTGATAAAAGAAAATGAGTTTATGTGCTACACAGAACTGAGATGGTGAGATTGAGGGAGCCAATTGTAGTAAATCCAGTTAGTTATCAGAATAACACTACTGGGGGAATTTCTGTGTTTGTATGGGAAGGTCAATAGAAGTTGGGGGGTTATAGACCATCCAGTACCCACACAGGTTACCCTTGTTTTTTGTGCAATATTCACACAAACTAGTTTCCCAATTGAATAGGGATTAAGCAAGTGGCCTCCTATCAGACAAATTATATATTCTATCAATTAAGTATGCAGCTATAGAATAGATTTGCTAATTTGCAGTTAAAATTGCTGTTAAAAATTGTTGTACATTGATATGACTTAGACCTTTGGATGCAAGTATTACATCATTTTGTCTGAAAAGAAGACTAGAAGTTTACGTTAAATGAATATATTCATTATATACTGCATAATCTTCTATTAGCGCTGTTAATTAATTTAGTTCCGGTGTCCTGGAATTGAGTTTGCCACTATTTGGTGAAGGGTTTATCTGTAAAATAAATAAATAAATAAATAATATATATATATATAACATTGAGTTTAGTTTGCCTCGTGCTTTTACAAATGGTTTGTTTCCAGTAGCTGGCTTTAGTTGTTAAACTGTTATTGTCTGCGTTACATTAGTGTAATGTTCACCTTGCCACAATTAGTGGAGCTGTAAATTGGTGCATTGGTGTTTCACATGAAAATGTTTGGTAAAGCATAACTTTATTAAAGACATTTTGTCCCGACATGCTGGGGATCAAAAGATTAAGTTGTCTCTCATCACAAAGGCTTTGTGACATTTGTATCCAATTATAGAGCCGGTATGGGAAGCCAAAGCAGCTGTCTTTAACTTTAACTCTGCAAAGAGAAGAGAATAAAATACAATGACCTGTCTTCATTATACATCCAATCAAAAGGCAATGAAAATTTGATTTTTACCTAATAAGCATTTTCATATTTTTAGATGTTATTTGTTTCATTTCAACTTAGTTCAACTGACTAATCGCATTTCACATAACTGCATTTTAATAGATTTTTTCTTTTTATGAGTAGAAGTAATATACTTACAAAGAGAAGAAAATTCTATTAAATAAAAAATTGTATTATATGTGATTGGTGAGTGGTCAAAGTTTTTCCTTTGGTCCCAGTCATACAGAAACATTGTGGCCAATATAGAGATGAATTTTTCAAAAATGAATATAAACCTAAAAGCAGGGCTACACTGAGGGTGATCGTTTCTGTCTTTTCATACCTGCTGATGCTGTTCGCTGTAGCAACTCTGGCACCATTCTGTTGTGGAACACCGCTGCGGTGTTTGTGTGACCACATTTTGTGCCGGCCTGTTTCTCCACAGATGCCGAGGGGATGGAGCTGAGCAGAAGAGAAGTGCCCCTGTATGTAAGTAGCCTCTCCCTCTCCTCCCGCCTTCAGCGGCTCACAGGTTGGCCACTTAATCCAGTCGCAGGTGAAACCCAAGACCGACGGGCTTTGTGTCTCAGTTCCCTGGGGAACCTCGTTTCATTCCCCCTGCTCTCCAGATGACGGAGCTCAATGAAGCCTTGGTTGTTGGACAAACTTTCTAGCATGCCTTTGGGTGAATGTGGGGGGGGGGGACAAGTAGAGAAATGAAAGGAATGAAAATAATTAGCTGTTTGTTGATTTTTGTGAAAGGGAAGCTCTAAGCACTAATTGTGCATGTTTATTTGGAAAATAAATCCTTTATTTAGGGAGCAGGTGTAAGTAAAGGGTGTTGAGATCATAGAAAGGGATTTGGCTCTCACACTGGTGGTAAGCATTATCCTCTATGGTTTGTCCCATACAAAATAATTTGGTTAAATATATACTCTCTGTCTGGCAGAATACTGGTTGGACACAGTATTACAATAATACCATTATACTGCCTGGTCTACCTACGTAATGCAGGCATAGCAATGAAACCAATACTATGTGGATATTTCCTGCCAGCGTTCAAAGTGAATTACATTCACATCTGTGAGTAACGTTTGTAAAACGTTTCTTCAGGAAACATTACTGGCTTCTCTGGGCACCGCACCATTTTTTAAAGTGTGTGTGTGTGTGTGTGTGTGTGTGTGTGTGTGTGTGTGTGTGTGTGTGTGTGTGTGTGTGTGTGTGTG
>JAOYSI010029925.1:6162-17347 GCA_025775065.1 Hiodon alosoides
GTAGTGGTTTACTTTAATTCAAACTCACTGCCTATCGGTCACCACCGTTACTCACTGGACACGTTGGTAGTGGTTTACTTTAATTCAAACTCACTGCCTATCGGTCACCACCGTTACTCACTGGACACGTTGGTAGTGGTTTACTTTAATTCAAACTCACTGCCTATTGGTCACCACCATTACTCATTGGGTATTTCTATTGCTGATGGATCTACATGCAGGGGGCGTGTGGGTGTACCACATTCCACATCACTCAGGACAACCACTTAGGAACCACAGGAAGAGGGGGCGGGCACAAGCGCAGTGGGGGGGGGGTTAGCACATGCGGAGGTTCCTAATTCTCTGAGTTCCGTGCTAGGATGACGGGCAGCCACATCTCAGTGACTGACAGCGGGGTTACTAGTCCTGTTCCCCCACGACACTGAGGTTATCTGCACTTCTTGACTGGTTAAAGCGACGGGGGAAACCAAGTGAAGTGATAACACGTGACCACAGTATTGTTTAGCCTTTGGTCTAGAGTACACGAGAAGATTTGGTAGTAAATCAGCCTTGTAACCAAGGAGTCTGCTACACTCCCCTCTATAGTGGTTAAAGAGTTGGCCTCACAACCAGAAAGTTTCTTGATCAAATCCTAGAACTCCTCTTATATATAAAATCCTTGATCAAAATTGCTTATCCCAAACGAGACGTTTAAATAGGGTAAAATGAAGGACATAAGGCTGTTTTAAACATACACAAGAGCAGTAGAGTAAAAAGGGTACTGCTCTCGACAGTAGAAGAAAAATTCCAGGTGTAATATTCGCAGCCATAAAGCAATTAGAAACCAAATATTTCTCCTTGTAGTTACAAGGTTGTTCTGGCATTCTGCTGAGCAAGTCCTGGCCCTGGGAGCCAAAATGCCTTATGGAGAGGTCGATTTCAGGCCTGTGATGGCAGTACATTAAAAACAGATTAGATCGCCACCTAGCGACTGCTCTAGCAAAGCATGGACTACGCCCAGGATATCACTGAGAGAGATTACTAAATACAATAATTATTATTAAATAAAATATTGATTCCATAAATGAATTATTGAACATTTTTGTGACGATCTTGCATATAGCGATATAAAGATGTCAATGTTTAAGACAATTTAAATATGAGTTCATATTTATAAATCTTTTTAGTTGAATAAAGTAAATTTAATTGTCTATTTTCATAGGTCTTATTTGCAAAGCATGCTGCTATATGCGCTTTCATCAGCAGGTGGTGCTAGACTTTCTATGCTTTTGCATATTGTGTCTATTTTATTTTTTAAATTATTTTAGTACGCGGTGATTTATACTGATATACGGTTAATTCGTTTATCAAAGTTTATGATTGTGTGACTCGCACTCCAATTTCAGTCAAGATTCGATGCTGACTTTTTAAATCCTGTTTAAAACTTTAATAAGGTCAAACATTGAGAACTCGTTTTTTAATTGTTGTCATTCGCACTTCTGATATGTTTAAATGAAACATTTAAAAATCTTTCATTAATCTTATTCAGTTTAACCCAGTTGCCATAGTATAATTACAGCGGCTTTCTGAACAAACCGGTCGTGTTGTTTTTCTCTGAACATTGTCGTAGAGGCGTAACATATGAATTCATCAGCGCTCAGTTTTATAGCTCCGCCGTTTTCCAGGTTCAATTTTTCACTTCTCCAATATGTTATTAGCACGTTTTTGCTAGTTGTTGCTAGCAGTCATTTGTTACATCTCATTGCAAAAGTAGAATTGCAAGTGTAAGAGATTTACACATGGTGCCGGTGTATCACGGAATTGGCCATACTAAAATAGTTCATATGTCAGAGGTTGGGAAGTAACACGTTGTGCTCGTCTTTGGGTTCTTTGACCCCAAAGTTACACATTTCTGTGTGCAAAACACTGTTTGTCGATTCTAGGGGAACATGTCGTAACAAAGTTGTATCTACCTAACGTTATTTTTCTTGCACAAATCCATCTCGAGACCCTGGAGCAGGCCCAGGGAATGCAATGAGCCGGAGATTACGGGCCCGTCACGGGGTGCAGATCCTTCCGTCATGCGGAGAAGGCCTGGCCAGAGTGCCAGGTCTGGATCGAACCCAGGCTCTGAAGCAATATCCCAGTAACCTGAAAGTGATCTGTGGAGAAACGCAGCGAAATTGACGAGATGGCTGCGATAGCTTTCCAATACAAGGCCTTGCATTAGTGGGTCAAACTGACAGACCAATTTGAAGTTTATAAACCAATAACTAATTCAAATGTATAACTATTTATCTCATTCCATTGTTCAAGGCTAAAACTTTTCCGACCACTATATTGATTTTTGCACAACGTATAGGCATTAGTATGCTAAAATAGTATGCTAAATTATTTCGGTTCTATTTTAAAACTTTATCACAGTGGGCGTTCGTAGAGTGCACACTATTAAACTAGTGAGTTTCTGTGAAATCTACTACTTTCTAAATAATTACGTGATAATTATAACTCGTTCGTTCCAACAATATGGACCTTGATTTAAAAATAAGGCTAAGTCAAAACGGAGTATCGTAAAGTTTAAGGAAACATCTGCAAATTTCTATTCGCTAAAACAATAGGTGTGTCCGGGGAGGTGTGCGCATTAACCAACTGCCACTCATGTCGTCATTTCCGACTACAGCCTGCGCTTTTGGTTGTGGCTAGTGCAGGATTTTTTGACAGCGGCAGTGGTCTGGAAGCTAACAAGGACGTGTTTAAAGTGGCCTTCTATTCCTCCTTGCTCCTCCCGATTTGATCGTTGACAGCTTTTTAGACCATCGCAATTTCTGACTATATGGCAGCATCGGATTGGGCAGCCAATTTAAAGGTAGAAATCTCTATTTATAATACAATTACGAAGATTATAATTCTGAGTTTTATTACAAATAAGCAATCATTAGCTGGTTGTCATGTATCTTGAGATCATTGTTCTCGAACTCCTTCTGGTGCACAAACCCATGTTCGCAAATACAATTTACAACTATGTACCTTATTATATAGGCTGCAGGTTTCACTATCCGTCTCGTCATAAATACGCACGTGATAAATAGTAATCAAAACCACTTTTGCTGTGTACTGCCATCGATATTGCTGTGTACTCGAAATTTGATCCGAGCACGCCTGCGCATCCGAAATATAGTTACGATTTACTTCCCTGTGAAGTTCTTAATAGTGTATCTATCTGATCGTCAGCACTAAATTATCATTGTCAACGTTTGCCTTTTTCTTGGTGAATCATTATTTTTTCTTTTTTTTCTTGACACTTTACATTAGTTGCTTTAGCTGATATCAGAATGTCTGAAGAAGTACGTTAAGTTAACTGTAAGATTTTATGTTTTGATATATTTTTTCTTTTCTCTTGTATTTTTAATTTTTAGACCTAAAGTTTATGCACACAGACAAGTGATATCTCATTGGATTAAATGTCTACTGTGCAGCGTAGGTTGGGGCAGGGGTTGGAAAGCATACCGACCAAGGGTCAGTGAGCCTTTGGGGTATATTCAGCTCTGATTCCATTAGTCCATGGCTTTAGAAATTAATCGGATGCACTTGCAGTAAATTCCTTCAAGTGTGAACATCGGAAAGCGTCTCTTCTAAACTATCTAGACTGTTTTTAATAACTCCTGAATCGGGCCACAGACGCGATGTGACAGTCTATCCAAAGGTGCGTAAAACGGTAGGTTTTAAGAATGAGAGTGGTGATGTCAGATTTACCAGTAACACGACGTTAGGTGTCTACGGTTCACGCGGCGACACGGGGACCGAAGCAAGGTTCACAGCAGGTTCACCCTGACAACAGACATTCCTGTGGAACGTGGTGGTCTATTTTTATATTTTGAATGTGAGGGTGGGTGGAATGCTCACCGGACGGATCGTAACTCAGTGTGCCAGACTCATCTTTCCCGAATCGCCGTCTGTTTTGAACGTTGGCCGCTCCTTATCTTATGGGCACTGTTGCGTTTTAAAGACATTAAATCGACAAACAGTTAATACTCATCGCTCAACAATTCGCTTATCCAAATGTCTCTAGTAAACATGTCGAACCTGAATTAATTTAAGATAGTATGCTTAACATTCCATTGAGACATGTCCATTGTATGTTTATTGAGGAAAACGACAGCTATTATTAAATTAATTCGTGTGCGTCGATGCTGAAGAAACGCCAGATTTACTTTAACACGAATACACTCGCATCGTGATGATGTATAAACAGATGATATTTTGGAATGGGAAATTAGTTTGGGAGCTACACTGAAAGCTTTTAAAGTGTGTTTACATTTGGCAGTGTGAAAGTGTCTCTGGACGCCTCAAGAACGCGATTGTTCTTGGTCAGTGTTTCCAAGAAATGCTTGTACTACATTTAATGACAAATATAGTCTCACCACACCACCATCATTAACCGTTTTAAGCTTTACCTTACTAAGTAAATTTAGTCTGGACACACCTGTCTTTTGGTAAAGTCTTTCTTTATCTGTCAGACTGAATTGGTATTAGTCAGGATAGAGTCCCTGATGTCAGTGATCTCTTCTTTGGGAGAGTGTAAAAGCAAGTCCTTAGACAGACTGGAGGATTATCAGTTATCAGTTATCAGAACCATGGTGGGTTATCAGCAACAGCACAGGTGTGCATAAATATGGAACACAGCATAAATATGGAGGTCTGGCCAGCAGCTTCAGAATATGAATCCACCTGGTGATGCTTGGTGTCTGCTTGGACGTTTATTGTAGGCTGCTTGGCTTACCACCCCAACAGCCCACAGCTGCAGGTTTTTATTGGTGTTTTTCTGTCCCTCTAAAGTGCGATTTTATTTAATTTTTTTTGTATGTGTTTAAGCGACCTGTAACTATTTTCCATTGTTCTGTTTATAGATGGAGAGCCCGGCGACAAACTTATGTCACTACCTTCTTGTAATCTATAACTTGATCGAAAAGTGCTAACGTGCCTGTCTTTTTCCTTTAGGCTAAAATAACGTTCTATTTTTGTGGCTCGGAGGATGTTATGCTAACTTAGTTGTGGCTATTTTTAATTGCAACAGTAAGTAGCGTGGCGAGATCTGAAGATAAACCTGGACACCTTATTCCCGATAAGATTGTTGTTCGACTAAGCTTGGGGTCTACGGAAGTCCATTGTATTGACTTCAAAGTTATGTAACTACCACCTGATTTTAAGGTCTAGGTGATGTCTTTGACCTCCTTTTTGTAGAAAGTGACCATTGATTTTTAATTAGTTTTTTACATATTTAAATTTATTTAAACAAATTTTGTCTGTTTCCATTGCACTCGGTTTTTCACAGTATGGCGGTGTCTAATTTTCACAAAAATACATTTGCTACAAAGTTGTAAATAATTACAAACGCTTGCATGTAACAAATTCTTTTGGATTCCTACAATAATCCCTTTAGACATTTAGATACGTTCAGGCCAACTCTGAAAAGGGCATCCTTGAAAATCTGAACCTAAGTGCTCCTTGCAGGCCAGGACTTCCGCTCAAAAATAAAACTCCCATGACGTTTGTCCACCTGCAGCCATGTGAACAAATTGAAAGATTATGCCAATCAGGTCGTAGATGCCCGGACATGGGAAGAAAACATTGCACTCTCGTCTGCTAAAGTCGCAAAAAATCTCCTTGAAGTTCACAGCCCGGAACCCTACTGAGTCGTCTTCCTTTTTAAACGGTGCACTGTACAAAGCATTAAATAAACTGTAGCTATACGGATGAGTTATTGTTTCATGTCCAGCCACTGGCTGAGGACTGATCAGCACACACTGGGGCCAGGATGGTTGTCCCCTCAGAGAGTCATGCATATTGATTTACCCTGAGAAAGAGTCCGGGCTTCAAGCAGCACGGGGAGAGATTTTAGTGTTTTTTTTCCCCTCCAGGTTAATTTGGCTGGACTTTGAGTCCCCGGTTAATACCGCTGGGCGTGATTTTAGTCTGGAATCTGAAACCTCTAATCGTCTTCAGCCTCAGTCCAGCATTTTTTTGTTTTTTTGCCGGCGCACGAACATGGAGAACATTTTTTTTGTTCTCGTGGCGAAACGGGATTTTCAGGTTTTATCACTGCAAACATTTGACCTCAACCGTATGTTGCTTTGCACCGCTTCAACTTCCTCAGGCTTCAAAAACACAGTGAGGGGTAACCTCGGGAACGGACCTTGGCCCCTGTTTAGCGTTTCTCGATTATCTTCCCTTTATGGCAGAGCTGTTTGCAAGCTGGCAATGCTGATCGATGGGTGCTCTTGTAGGCAGATGGTAGTCTTACTGTTCTTCTCTTAAGAGACTCTTGCAAAGTGACTGGGACGTCTCAGGACTTACTGTAAGCCCTTCTTTGAGACTGTGTCGGCTGACGGTAATTAATTTTCGTTAAATGAAATTCACATCCCTCAGCTGCGGTGCTCCTTGGCTCAAATTGGGCCTTGTCGAGAAGTTGTGGATTTATGTGATAATGGGCTGGAGGACCCTCGAGGGTTGGCGTGGCTGAAGTCCTGGACATCTTGCCACGTGAGGTGAATCGGCTAGCTGTCGTCTTCCTTCTGCTTAATTCTAATTCCCTGTTTAAGCCGTGCTTAACCAGAGTAGCTGTCATCCTGTCAAGGGGCGGGAGGGTGAGAAGTGGCGTTTCTCCACGGGGTGAACCAGAGCCCTTGTTCAACTACAGCACAGGCCTGCGTTCTTGACGTTGCACGCGCACCGGGCCACGCGGTTCAGGGGCCACGCGGTACACAAGCCAACAGGAAGTGTCCTAGAGGCCTGTTGCGTTCTGACCCGTCGCAGTTCCAGATATGTCTGTCCCTCAGATTTTGAATGCACACAGCAAGGAAGCTCTTCCTTTATGATGGAAAGCTTATGATGACGTTTCCTTCTAAAACAGGAGCGAGTTCAGCAGCACGTGACCCTTATTTCGAAGATGAGGTAAAATCAACTTGCAGTTTTTCGTTTCTTAGGAGCCAAGTTGCTAGCAGGGGTGTGAGAGATGTTCAACAAAGAGGAAGGGAAAAACTATCAGAAAATAAGAAGTGTGGGGGCTTTTCTGATGGGTCTCTCTGGTAAGGCGTAGTGGTGACGCGGATGGGTCTATCAGCTAAAGGCTAGCTTTACCGGAGTTCCACTCGAGCTAGCGCTCTTGCTGTCCGGGGTCCTTCACAGAGACACGTGGGCCGACATGGCAGGCAGTCTGGTGGAACCCCGGGGGGCCTACCCTGAGCTGTCCAGAAGAGCGAAACACCCAGCGCTTCAGTTTCGGCTAGCTGTCGCTTAATGCAGAAAACAGGTGTGAAGCGGTGCGGTTGACAACGGCGTGGAGGAAATCGTTCTTCCATTCGGTTTCACATACTGGATATTTTAGCCATGGCGTGCTGTTTTCCCCTGATGTTTCGCTAACCAAGCCATGCACTAGCCATGTGGCTGTGCGGACCAAGAACGCTAAGAACAGCACTCAGTGTAGCCCTTTCAGATCCTCATAACTGGGCATTCTGGGTAAATGTTCTGCCAGAAATATATCCAAAAACTTTGGCTCCACTTTTGGACTTTTATCCCAAATTGCAGTCCCCTTTTATCCCTAAAACCAGTTATCATCGGGGTTGGGTATCTGAATCTCCCCTTTGAAGGGTAAGGCTTGAGGAATGAGTGGGTCAAGGGACATGAGGGCACCAGCGTGGCCTGACCGTGTATTGCGGTTGAAGGCCTTGCCAGACCTTGCAGGGACGTTCCAGTGGCCCGTGGCTCGGGTAGCACCATGGCACGTCCGGGACGACAGCTGTTTTGCGCGGGCCGCCCCCCCTGCGCGCCTTTCGGTTGAGATGGACCCGGAGCAAATGCTGGTTGTGTCATTTGTTTCCTTTGGCTGTGATGGCAGGCCTGGTTGGGCGGAGGAGGTGGTTGTTTATGCGCTGGCACTGAGAGTGGAGAACACGTTCGCTCTGAGCCAAGCCAATGGATGTGAGAGACAAAGCACCGCATAGTTGCAAGACCTGTTTTAGCTGTGAATTTGCTTTGCTGCAAACAGAAAAGGTTTGAATGTCATACGGTTATGAGAGATTCTTTAACTCGCATTCACATTCAGGATTTTCACAAATGAAGCCAAATCAAGCCTGACCAATGTGCGGTCGGCCATTTTGGATGTCAAAAGGCTTATGTCCTATTGACACTTTTTTTTTTCTTTTTAACATAAGTCTGTCATCTCTCAGGTGAACATTCTCGCTAGACACATTTAGAACATTCTGCTCGCCAGTGTACTTGCTGACAGCTGTTCTCTCCTCTGAGGTTGTCAAGTGGGCCTGACTTCATGCCTCGTGAGACATTATGATCATTACGAAATTAACAACTTCCCGTACACCAGCCAAGATCTCAAGGAATCAAATCCCTGATGCATACAGATCTTTAGTTTCAGGATGTGTACCTGGGGGAGTTGTCGATCATCTTATCCTGGCAAAGGCAACGTTAATCTTCTAAGTTTCACCCAATACACTAGCAAGGACATTAACAGCACAAATATAGCCTGATCACAATAACACCAATATTACAGAGAAGAATTCTGAGGTTTTTGTTGTACAAATTATAGGGTGATACAGAGTTTAAGAATCACACGTTTTCTGAGGGTGTCGCTCTATTTAAAATATAAATAATAAATAATATTGTTTTTCCACCTGCCCACACGATCCTGGAACACTTGAGAACAAGGTGTTTTTTTTTTTTTAAAAGACTGCGAGAAGAGAACATTTTAATTAGCTAATTACGGTGGTTAATTACCACAAGTCCAAAATGGCCAACGAGCTGCAGGCGCATGTCTCGTGAATGCGGGTGAAAATCGTGAATACAGTTTGGGGAAAAGTTTTGACGCTCCGGGACTTTAGAGAAAGCCATCCGGAACCTACTCCGGAAAAGATTCAAAATCTCCCTTACGAAACGGACCGGACTGTTAAAGCGCTGATCGGGGAAGGACAAAAAACACGTCCGGAAGGGATCTCCGTGGTTTCGGTATCGGGCCAGGAACGGATGTAGGAAGAATAAAAACATTCTGGGATTTTTAGGGGTGTCACATGGTGGCACATACCTGCTCCTGTCAAGGAGAAAGACCTCTGTTGTTTGGCCAACGGCTGGACGCAAGCCGGGGTCCAGGGAAGTTCACCGACGGCCCACTCAGGACATGGCAGCTTCTTTTTACGCAGCCGTGTGGAGTCCAAAGGGAAAAGCCGGCTCATAAATAAGGATGCCATTATAGTCAGCCGACAACGCGTTCGTTGTTTGTTTCCCGTCTGACGGTTCCTCTCCGACCGTAACCAGCTAGGTGTAAAAGAGAAAAGCGTCATTCAGTTGGAACAAACCCGGCCTTTACTTTTCTCTCTCTTTCTGTCTTCAGTTTCGGAATGATGTGTGTCAGAGACGCGTGGCGCGGCGGATAGAAGACCCGCTTGTGTTTCTCTGACACTGCGGCCTGACTTTGTCACTAGTGGACATGCAGGGTGTGAGAGGGGCTGTGGTGCGTTGTTGGTGAAAGTATTATTTGTGATTCGTCCCCCTGGCCTCTGGGCCACGAATCGTGCCTCACTGAGGTTCCCCCCGTGCTGTAAGTGTTGCCACAGTTTTGGGATTCAGAGCTAAAATGGAAGAAAAAAAAAAAAAAGGCCCCAGGGTGTTTCGCAATCCCAAATTCTTGGATTTTAATTCGATGTCCCGGTCTCTAGCGGTAGTTAGAATAAGAAGCTGTACAGAGAACAGGATGTCAATTAAGCCAAATTCCTGGCTATTGAGCTGCAACTGGTGGCAAAACTGACTGATGTTGACATGGGTTTAGGTTTAAAACGGCGAACCTGTTTTATCCAGTCACCTGTGCCTGACACCCTTTCAAGGAAAACGGAGAAGGATATTCACAGAATAAAACCCCGTTCACAGAGCAGTCGTTAAGGCGGTGTCTCCGGCGGAACTCAAAGCAGAATGTGCACTTTGGTCAGTAGCCCCCGTGTTTCAGTCAGTGGTGATAAGGCCTGCTGTGCTGTTTGCTCTGTGGGCATGGGATCTCAGCCTCACAAAGGACACAATCAAAGCAGATAGGTCTGAGTGACTCTGCTGATCTCTCTTATCTTGGAGAGACCGAACAGGTTTTTTATGTACACACTTTGAAGCACAGCCTTGTTAAATATTAGCTACACACTTAACGTTGTGTCTACACACGAGCTTTCTGTGTCTTTGAGATAAACGTACTGATTCTTATTTATTATGCATTTAAAGTTTGTCTGAACTTTGAACTAACTAAAAAATATTTACAATTATGAAAGATTGAAAAAGCAAAGTTATGTAATATAAATTTTTATAAACCATTTCTAATATTAAAAACATAATTAGCCGTTATTATAAGTTTTATAATCAATACATTGAGAAAACGAATGATTCGTTACACCCTTAGTTCTTAGTATGCCAAATTGCAGGCATTTCGAGTGTGCTATTGCATTTATCCAAACAAGCCCATGTCCAAACACCGCTATCCCCTACCTCCTAACAATGCCTCTGCACACTCTGCGACATTTGATGATTTTGGTTTGTTTATTGTTAATTATTCTAGGCTTTTTGGGGAATGGTCTGATGGTTCAGGAAGACCTGTGTTTCCTGGCCCCTCCCATCTATATCCTGCTTGTGCGAGACCCGTGCTTCCCTTTCAGCTGTCAGGGAAGCCCTGGGGTTAGGAGCGCCGCTGCACACCTCAGTCATATTTAAAACACGCAGTTACGAGCGCCGCTGCACACCCGGGTCATGTTTAAAACATGTTTAAAACACGCAGTTAGGAGCGCCGCTGCACACCCGGGTCATGTTTAAAACATGTTTAAAACACGCAGTTAGGAGCGCCGCTGCACACCCGGGTCATGTTTAAAACACGCAGCTAGGAGCGCCGCTGCACACCCGGGACATATTTAAAACATGTTTAAAACACGCAGTTAGGAGCGCCGCTGCACACCCAGGACATTTTTAAAACACGCAGCTAGGAGTGCCGCTGCACACCCGGGACATGTTTAAAACACGCAGTTAAGATCGCCGCTGCACACCCGGGACATGTTTAAAACACGCAGTTAGGAGCGCTGATGCACACCTCAGTCATATTTAAAACACGCAGTTAGGAGCGCCGCTGCACACCCGGGACATATTTAAAACATGTTTAAAACACGCAGTTAGGAGC
>JAOYSI010029936.1:4203-31453 GCA_025775065.1 Hiodon alosoides
CAAAACCAGTCAGGATGTTGTCAAAGTGAGGACTACTCAAAACCCGTCAGGATGCTGTCAAAGCGGGGACTACACAGAACCTTTTAGAATGTTTTAAAAGCATGGACTATCAGAACCTGTTAGAATGTTTTAAAAGCGGAGACTACTCAGGAAAAAGCTAGGCACAAGCAAGTCCCAATCCACAAGGACGCTCAATTCATTTTAGCTGACGGGAAGTACATTGTTCACATTTACAGAAAAGCACTATACACTTTCAGTGTGACTGTCGCGATGAAAACAAAATGGGAATGAAACCCAATACTATCTCTGTCTCCCTCAAGACATAATCTAATATCGGAGGCACAAGCCAAGAGAGAGAGGCAACCTGACGACAGACGTCATTTTGCATGGGCGGCCTCTGGCATGTACAGATCAGATATTCAGGTCAGAAAGCATCGGAATGCAGCAGTAGAGAAACAGAAAGTCCTACAAAGTGGAGGATGAGTATGGTGGGCCCTGAGTACAAAGTGCTTGTAGAGACGGAGGAGAAGATTAAGGGCCCTCATTGACTTTAATGAAGGTGTCGCGCTTTGGGGAAAGGGAGATGGAAAGACCCAGGTAGCAGAGCTCCACACTGGCCAGGATGAAAGGGAATCCTGATGGGATCTAAGTACGGAATATTTTATTCATGACAGGGGCTTCACTGGCAGTGGGTTGGAATGAGACTAGGGTTTCATGACACACACACATCCGCTGCACATCCATTTCACAATTTCCTCACACTAGTAGCTAGAGCACTTGTCGCTGCTCTTGTAATGTGCCAGACACGCGCATGCATCCTCCAATGAAGATGTCTTATATCCAGTGAAGACAGACACTAATGCCGGACCAAAACCAAACATGTAGGCACACAGGGTCCGAATACACAAAGCCTTGCACATGCTCGCAGAGGGAGTTAATGCAAAGTTCTTCCCCAGGCAGCACTTAAACGGCAAGCCGACCACTTCTCTGTCTCCACAGGCTCAACCAATGAGAATAAGCCTGGTTCAACAATGCTGGAATAGGTCAGCCCTCTAATGTTCCCTGCCAGGCCCACAGCTCTCAAAAAGTAGCATTCCCAAACTTGGACAAGGTTCTCAACTCGGGTTTTCCAAGGCTGAACATTCACAAACCCAGGGTCACCGGCTTTATGCCAAATTATTTAATTTACATTTGTAAACCTTTGTAAACTAAAGGCAACCTCCTATATTTACAAATAAAAACAAGGAAACCAACTTCTATTATCACCAAACTATTCACTCCCAGATGGAGATGCAGACATGTGGTATAAAGGGGATTCTGCTCCATTTCCAAGGGATACAGCACTAATAAAGGAAATAAAACTATCTAGCTAGCACAAGTACTAGACTGCATTGAGGCAAAAGCATAATTGATAGCAACAACCTCAACATTTTAGCATTTCCTGGAAAGTTTTCATTTGTACATCAATGCCGTCTGGACATGTTGTTAACCCCCTTTTTATAGGCATGTAAACAGGAAAAAGTTAGTATTAAACAAACAAAACACAATTAGAAAAACCCTCACTCTACGGTTTTTTACAGTGCCTGTCTGTCTCTCTCTGATTATTAAAAGAACAGTTACAAAAAAAAAAAAGTGTAATAAAGTGCACAGACTGTAGGTTTTTACTCAACTGCAGCCAGTAAGGCCCATTAGAACCTAATACGTTCCAGGCAGAAAAAATGATGCACAGAACAAAAGCCATTAAATTCAAGTTATACACTATCCTGCAAAGGCAGCTCAGGCATAGACATCTCCAGTTCACTCCTAACCCAGACAGTCAGACTGCTTTCCGTGTAGGACACAATCAGCCTGCAGAACGACAAAGTCATACACGGGGCATGGCTCCTAGATACTGAAATTAAGAAATTAATTTTGAGATTCTCCTACAGCATGCCAGCTGCATATTTTGAGAGACGAAACCCCTGACCTTGGTGTTAGTCCCACTCCGGAGGACCTCAGACACTTGGACTTATAGACGAATGGGGCACGAGGCTACTCAGAACACAGCGAGAGAGACAGGGGATTGAGAACCGGCCAGAGGGTGGGGAATCCTGCACTGTTAAAGGGCCAGAAGCCATGAGATATCAACCCTGCCTCCCCTTTTATTTCTGGACATGCCATAGCTGTCAACTGCTCCATCATCATCAAGGGTTTGGTTTCAAAGCAATGTAAGAACAGAAAGTGAAGGAGGCAGAAATCCGCTTCGTGCGTCTCTCCGCGGCGGCCCTGCACACCGCAGCTCAAATGCTGGTACCAGGTGGATTTCAGGACGCGCCCCCAGGCATCCCCCAATGCACATGCCTTTGAGGCCACACAGCCGGAGTGTTAAACTTGGAATTCAAAAGAACACCTAGGCACTGATGCAGGGAAAGTGCTCTGGATCTGCTGCTCACGAACGCGCACAAACACCTGCTCCTCCAGCTCAACCTGGAAGTCTACCTGAAGCAGCTGCTTGTTAACCTTACACTGACGCGTTGGAGACAACGATGCAAGAGGCAAGCAGGAGCAGGGGGTTCTGTATGGGAGCGCGCACAGAGAACTTCTGCTCTGTTCTACTCCACTCGGGAACACCGCTCTCCTCCTCTTCAGCTAAGAGGTCTCATCTGTCATTATACTTTTCAGAGTTCATCTGAAACTTACTGGATCAATTTGGTTTTATTCACTGCTTCTGTAACAGAATTTACGAAAGGTTAATGTCAATAATATAAGGAGCCGTAAAGATTCAATTTTATCACCGTTCGTTTCAGGGGATATACCGTCTACATCTCATACAGTCGTTACAGATTCACCATCAGGCTGAACAATTCATCCATCCTTTTTCCATCAGCTCCAGATAGTGAACAGGATATTACCACGGCAGCAACACTGGAAGTAAAGGGCAAAAACATTTAAAATGTATTTTAAGGATGATAAGGTGTTTTATTTAGTTATATCCTCTTCCCAAAGTTTATGTTTGCTTTTCAGGACGGATCCACAGTCACAACGTCACTAGAAATGGTGCAAATTGGTCATTTTCTCAGGATTTATGGACCCCCCTGCCCTTAGAGACGGCTGTAAAATGCATAGTATCTGCACTGCCCATTTTGTGTGCACAATCCAGCCTTCTAATGAAGTCTTTCTGCTTTTCTCTGGGCTGCGTACATAATGAACAAAGTAAAATTAAGTCATGCACTATGCATGGAACTCTGAAGTGATGGGCTTCAATACAGACTCCAGAAGGAAAAGCGGTTTATCTCACAACTTTTGAGCTGTTAGCAGCAAGTTTTTTTTTTTTTTTTGGTTTTTGCTAACGAAGATAATGGCTGAAATATTCAGTGACTGATTCCATTCCACAGGGCCCAAGGCAATGGAATAACAGCAAACTAATTCCACCATTTTTTCTCCCATGTTATTTTAAATGGGTCACGACAAGCCGGTGGAGCATGGACACCCTTTAACAGAGTTTAGAGAGGTTACAATTTACATCACATGTTCATCATTTCGCAGCTGTTAAAAAGGAGACAGGCCTATTGCAAACTTGTCAATGCAATTATAAAGATATTTGCTTCTGACAACGTTTTTTGGTGACTGTCGAGTGAAATGGACCCCAATTAGTGCTTTGAGCTTTGTCCGATCCGCGCTCGTTTGAACGGCTGCCACATGGTGTAAACAATCCTCCAGCTCTATGTAAGCCCGGGGCCTTTTGCACTCTGCGATCCGTGATGGCCACAAACTCCCAATCATCAACACAACAGGTACAACTAGCGGCAAAGGCGGAGGCGGGGGTGGGTGGGGGACTAATTGAGCGGCAAACGTAATGAGATAAATCCATTCATTATAATTCCTTAACGAGGGTAAATCTGCAGCGCCGTTAATTAGCCAGTGCCCCTGTGCCATCTCCTCCATCAGACAGTAGGAGCCCCGTTCCGCCTAGCATTGCCCGAGAACACTAAAGAGCCCCAATGCCTTTGTGTACCAGATGCTGAGAACTGTTGGCGTTTGGCTGCTTTTTCCCATTAGGGCAGATGGATTGCAAATGAACAGTAATGCAATATTCTCCGACATCTTAAGAAGCCTGGGAACAAAGACAGACATGTAATGACACTACGCTGCATTAAACGAACAGATTTCTTCTGTTCTTTGGCTTTCCATGCCAACAAATCTCTTCATGGCATTTATGAGCCACACTTTGCATGTGTCTTTGTACGTAAACAGGAAAGTGGAGAAAGAGCCCTGAAGGTCAGTGGAGTTGCCTTGCTCTGAATACCCGATCAAGACTCTTCCTGACTCAGTTATACCTGGGCGATTAAGTGCTTCCAGACCTGCAACGCGGGCTTAGCCACAACAAGACTGTAAAGCTAAGCCGACCAGATGGCAGCCCTTTTCTTCTGTTTTTTTCTTCACGTGATCTTCATCTTCAGAGATAACAACGGTGATCTCCACCAATGGAAAGATTCAATTCAGGCCTGGTAGCTTTGATCTAAACGCAGACTCCTGTCCTGTTTTCATCTGCCCGGATCTTTTCATCTGACCAGCTTTTCGATTGTGCCCAAGGCCACGTACATATCTACCCACTCCACTGCCCATGTTTTTGTCTCACGGCCTGAGCCGCTATTAACTTGATGTGAGCACAGTTGACACACATCCTTTGTTTGTTTTTACCACTATTCATTTTTACAGGACATTACCGTAATATATTTACAAAATGCAATCTTATTGTTAGTTACCTCCCAGTCTTAGCACCCATTCGATCCATCCACATCGCATATAAAATCTAAATGTCTCCTTTCTGATTTCGAGGAACTATCACTCAGAGCCAACAGCACTTACACCCATTAGGTACGACCAGCGGCCCTCTGGCAAGTAGTACAGCAGAAACTCAATCATTAGAGACTGGTCAGCAACTCTTCATTGCATTTCTCTCTAAATCGTACATATGTTTTCAGTCACCATAGTGCAACTCTAAGTAGATCACCATCAGTCACAGACAGACCCATGGTCCAGTAAACTGACCCCCACAGAGGTAAACAGCAATATGGGCAGGAAGTCACTGCATAAATAAAGTACACAATAACACAACATCACGTAGAAACCGGCTGTAGACTGAAGACCAGGCTATGGACTGAATACAGTATCATATCATACACAATACAGCTCAGCTTTTATCAATCTTTGCTGATAGCAAGTATCTCTTCAAAGCGACCATTTTGACAAGCTGCAAACCCTATTTACACCTTTTACACCACAGGACACCCGAGAAGAACAATAAAGGGAGATGTAAATTTAAGTTTGGCACCTTGAAGTATGAGGCAAATTGTTTAATAACACTCGAAAATTAACAGTGGCCCGTTGCCCCTGGGGGCATTAGATGTCTCTCAATCTGTATCTCCACTCCCCTCCTTATTGAGCCTTTAATTAAAACTACACTTTTTTAAAAAGTGCACTTTTTCATTGGGGGTCTGCGTCAATGAGGCAGATTAATTTGCTTGTCATCTACAGTAAATTAGCAGATTTATTTTTGTCGTTTTGTTTGAATGGAGCGTTACAGGATGTCCTATCAAGTAGCTGCCACCACTGTCAGTAAACCTGCACTGGAGCTTGGTTTGGCCTCCATCACCTTGCGACTCCCACAACGCTGTTCAGGTCAAACACAGCAGCGTTTGAGCGTAGGAACATAGTGACCTCCGTTTACAGAACAGCGATTTAACGAGGCCGTGTTCCCTGGTGGAATGGGTCGTGCCTCATGGCTGCCCTCCCGTTTCCCACTCCTGCCAGCTCACCTGGGGCCAGGGCGGGCCGCTTCCTCTTCTTGCTGCTGTCGCCGCCGTTCTCCAGGGGGCAGTCTGTCACCAGGGGGCCGTTGGAGCTGCTGAACTGCAGCGGCTCATTGTTGGAGGCAGGGTCAAAGGTCAGCGGGTTCAGCCCTGTGCAAACAGAGCATAGCGACATTAAAGCTTTTAAAAAAACACTGCCGAGGCCATTGAGTCCATTCTTAACTATAAAATCCACTTTGATTTCAGAAGAGGAAAATCACTTACACAAAGGGAAACAAGAGAAAAGTACAAAACATTTAATTTCCACTAGTCCTCTGACAAGCTAGGCAGGGGAACAACTGGAAGAGGAGCACAAGAATATAATTGTTTCTTGCGAGCTCGTTAAAATCCTGTAGTCTAACTTCTGCCAGGACATTAGAAAAGCAGGATGACTGGGTTTGAAAACACACCAGCAGCAATTAGATGTTAACCCCCACACATGCCTAATAAAACCCCATTATCTCGACTGACTGCAAAGTTCGGTGCTGTAACCGGTGAGTCTGTCAAACTCCTCCGAGCCAACAGTCAATTTCCGAAGGCGTCCTTCATTTCTCCAACAGACTTGAACACTCTTCCAGAAGATAAACTAATAAAGGGAGAACCATCTGATGAATTATGAATATAATAACAACAATGAGGATATTGCTCAAAAGTCCCCAGAAACAATAAACAAATTACAGTCTTTGTTAAGCCTCATATATCAGTCACATTCAGCTTACAAATAAGTATGCTATTTATAATTCACAGTAGGGTCCACAGGAGATGGGGCCTGCATTCATGAAATATTCATCAGTTCTCAGGGTTTACACTTGCTTTTTTCTAAAGCAACCAAAACAACCAAGTGTAGAATGAGCTAAACGTAAAAATAAATCCCCATCACCCCCTCACCCCCATGCCGCCCCCCGTCCCGCCCCCCCCAGGATGGTAGCCCACACAAAGTGCTGCACTAAGGTAACACAGACATTGAGCAGAACTCCCAGAGCTTTCCCCCACCACTGAACCCAGATGACGAGCACATGGTGGATATTGTCTCGATCTCCTGACGGGTGGCTGTGAAAGGCACGGTTCTATAAAACAGCAGCAAAGCAGCTGTATCATACCAGCATCCAGTAATGAATAAAACAGACAGCCAAGCCTACCAATTATCCTAAATAGTAGGAGAGAGAAAGTCGAAACAATGGAGCAAGTCATCCTGTCCTTGCGGGGAGCTAGAATGAGCTCTTGGCTTACAACGCTATGTTATGGAGATAACAGTGGCCTGTCTCCTGTGGTGATTCAGGGAGTGAAGTAGAGACCAAGGGGAGGAAGAGTCTCGCCGGCTGCCAGCCAGTTTGTATTTGTGAGGGGGGCGCTCTACGGCAGCACCTCAATCCATCCATCAGCACCAATATCCCAGATAGGCCACTGACTCCTCCTGAATGTGGGAAAGGAAAATAAATGAATGGGGAGTGAAAACCCCTCAGCAGGCACTGTGGAGACAGCGGATAGGGGAGGCAGGGCCACGGCTCCAATGACCTTTGTCTAACCTGTGTCAGCAGCTGTGCACTTAAGGGTCCAGGGAAGGTCTCTTAAGTATGAGAACAGCTCCTGACCCGTCATGCCTAATACGGGAAAAAACGCCACCAGCTTAAGCAGATGGATGTGGGCTAGAAAGCAAATGTCTGAGCAACGTTGCACACCTCAGCTTTCTTTTGCTTGGTCTGCAGTTTTTTTACATGCCACTGAATGCCCACTGAAAGGCCATGGGAAAGTGCATTGCATTCTAGCTGTGCGTTCCCTTAGGCCATGTATTAAAGAGCTGATAACCAATGGCCAATTAATACGGGTTAGCTTCTGAATTACACATTTAGTCTCGGCTATCAACACTTGCCTGGGGAAGCGGGAAGGGGGAAGGGGGGGTCTCCAACCCACCAGTCTCCCAGCAGCTCCCAGTTTACACACCGTAGGCCCAACAACACAGCGCAGGAGGAAGATGTGCACGTTTCTGCAGCAGGCCGCCCAAAGCCAACCGAGGTAACCCATCCACGCCTACCTGAACTAACACTCAGTCAGTTGTGGTCAGTTGTGCACCGCAGCTCGGGACTTCAGTCACAGTTGGCAGTCAAACCCCCGAGTCTGATTCCAGGGCTCAGACTCTCCGACTGAGCCACTTGGGTATCGGGGTTAGCCGTTCGACATTAAGAAAGGAGAAAAAGGCGCGACATGAACTGAAAGAAAATGAAAGGCTAAAATCTTAATCACCAGTTGAGCTGAAAAAGGACAAACGACGGAAGACATGGGAACGGAGTGTCCTGTAATTAGCAGTGTGGCCGATTTAGGTATTCAGCGACACGGCGTCGTGAAAAAGGAAACTCTGACTGCGAGAAGCTCGGGCACGTAGCGGATCGTGAATTTGCGGACGAATATCTCTCCGTCTCCAGCCCCGAAGACGACTGCCTCTCTAATGTGTTTACAGAGGAATTCTAAACATCTTACTCAACCCGCCCGTGCGTTCTCCACACGCCTTCTCCATTACCCAGAAGCAGAGGGAAAAAAATAAATAAAAGGCTCGTCAGGCCAACTTTTTTGTCTCATACTGAAATTTCTCACTACACGCCCCTGAACCTTCCGCCACGATGCTAAACTATGTCGCGGTCAGGAAGACAGAGAATTCTTTTTCTGTTAGTGAGGCCTCATCAGTTTGCATACCTTCTGGTGCTGTTTTGTTTCAAATTTCAAAGGGTGAGCAAACAATTGTGGAATAATGAAACTAGATTAACATCGTCGGAGATAAAGTCTTTCCTTGGTTATTCCCCAGCCAAAACCCCTTGGGGAATAGCGATTCACGAAGAGACTATATAAATCTTAAATCTTTTCATTAAAAAAAATGAATAAATAAAATAATCTTCCATTTACAGCAACAGAATACAGCGGACTAAAGACTGATGAGATGGTATTCAAAGTTAGTTCTGGGGACCTTTCACTGTATGAGACTGAAGCGGAAACCCTTTTGGTAGAGTCACTCTATTTGTTTTGGGAGCAGTTGACTTCGCTCCAATCCAAACCCCCATGGCAGCCCGTGTACCCCGGATGTCCAACAAGACGCTCCTGTACCTTCTTTACCACCTCTGTGGTCCAAACGCCTTTCAGGCGCGAGATACCGCTACGATTCGTCTCGCTGATGCAAAGAGGCTGCTTGCTACAAAAAGCCAATACCTGCGTCAGTAAGCTAGCAGATCAATCTGCTCCCAAAGGAAGAGAGGCGTTTCTATCACAACTCGCTCAGCACCATCCACTCTCTGCCACCCGCCTCCTCCTGTAGACATCCCAGGTGGGAGTACAGCGGCAAGGTTCCGTCACTTTGCGTTTACAGCGCTGACTGCCAGCGCAACCAGGGAACAGAGCTCGTTTTCAGAGGTGGGGTGCATCGAATGAGCAGTGTGGATTGGAAGCCGCTGTCACAGAGGTTTTTTGGAATGAGGTCAGCAGGTTTCGCCTGCCCGGTTCCACAAATGAAGAATTATTTGTTTTAGCACATTACATCTGTTCAAACCGTGAACTAAACTACCGCACATTAAACTGGGGAGAGGAGGTATCTCCCCAAACAGGCAACAGAAAAAAGGATGAGAACTAAACAGGATGTGGCCTGGGGGGCGGTTGGGGAGACACAACAAAGAGACAGAGCACTGTGACAATTAGGGGGGATCTTTGAATCAGAGCGGAGAAAAATGAAGGTTAACACTAAGCCCCTTATAACACACAAAGTCCAGGGACAGACAGGGATTCGGGAAGAGAGACGTACACCAGTAGAACGACGCATACCAGGAGAACGTAGACGGGAAGAGAGACGCACAGCGGGAGAATGACGCACACCAGGAGAACGCAGACGGGAAGAGAGACGCACACCAGGAGAACGACAACGGCACTTGACGCAGCGATGGTGGGAATATATGAAAGACAGATCGCTGATACGGGAGAACTCCCAACGGCCCCCGAATCCCTGGACCGCCATGTAAATAATATGGCTATCCGATCCCAGGCCAGTCCAAGAACAGGAGAGTGACTTCCCAGATGCACGGGACGGCACCATCTGCTGTGTGCTGCACAACAAAGCACCAAAGCCAGCAAAGTGGCTTCCCCATCCCATCACCATCCCCGCATTCAGGGGGCCCTCTCTCTGAACACTTTCGGGGCTTTGTTTGCAGAAGGAGGGCCGCGCGGCGCAGGCCTGTCTAGGCCCTGGTCCCTCCAGCCTGCCTTTACGTGCTCTGGGCTGCGACTTCTCTCCGGAATGATCAAGGAGAGAGCAGATGCAACAGCGTGGATCGTTTATGTTTAACAGGGCTAAATCTTGGTGACGGAGATACAAAACAGGCGCGGGGCGGGCATAACATACAGCTGAAGCACTTTAGTACGAGAAAACCCTTAAATCAAACTGGATAGGAGAGGAGGGAAAGTCAGGGTTTCAGCAGGAAAGACGCGACCCGTAGGAGGGTCACGGCGAGACGAGCGAACGTGCGCGTTTGTGGCGGCGCGCCTTCCGCCTGCTCCCGGTCTGTAACGGCCTGTAGTGGTGTTTCTCACGCCATTTATTCAGGGGGAGGACTTCCCCCTCGGCAGTTTATTTAACCAGCCAAGCTGCGCCCGCGTGCCACGCTGGAGGGAGAGGACCTACACCCCATTAACCCAACCCGAGTCTGAAAAACAACCTAACAAGGAGATTAACCAGAATCCAACCCTCTCCAGGGGGAGGATGCCGTATTCAACGGCATCTCTGTCCCTCCTACAAAAAAGGAGCCTTATTGGAAAGAAAAGATGGGTTTTCAGGCCGCAGCAGGTTGATGCTCGGGGTCAGTGACTCCCGCGCCCTCGTCTGCATATGGGCCCTTTAATCAGCGGGAAAGGGCTCCCTGGGCCCCCTTTAGCTAGATAGGCAAATGGCATCCAATGAACACAAAGAACAGACAGTCTAGGGTATACAGACAAAACCAGAGTATTAAAATACTGAAAAATCAAGAGCACGCAAGCAGCCATAGGTAATCTCTTCAGCTATTGACAGGTTAATCTCCCCATATTGTAATTTTGTTTAATTTAAATAGCAAGGCGCGCAACTGTGATTCAGACACACATTCCACATTGTACCTCAAAGAGCTTAAAACGGCCCTTTTAATAAAATCCTACTCAGTTCAAATCCTACTCAACATCGCCCCACTCCGCTCCGCATACTCACTGAATTAAAACAGGGGAAAAATGAAAAACACTTAGCCAGGGTTAAGTCATTAAGCTGCGTCGAGTGTGTCCAGGGAGTCATAAAATCCAATCCAATCCAGTGTCCGGGGATCCAATTCTGTTGTCCTATTAGGAAAATTGAGCAAGGCAGCTTCCAACATCTCTTCCACACACAAACACACACAGGAGTAAAACACCCGATTCTGCCAAGCACACAACTCTGGCAGCAGTCTATTTACCGGTTCCCACCCCAGCTGAAGCGATCCCCGAGGTACCTGTAAAGGGCCCCGTCCCACCCACAGCCTGGCCCATTTAGTCACACAGTTGTCTGTGGCTGAAAAGGCACAATTCACTTCTTAGACCATGCTCTGACTATTACACTGGTTTTTGACTGTTGCCTTCTTAATTTAATTTTTAAACTCTTTCCAACAAGCTACCACTGGATGTGCTGTGGGTAGTGATTAATACTTGTATCTCGTGTTTGCTTGGCCGTGTATACACATTTGTCAATGTATAAGGCGTTTCATATAAATTACCTACATTTTTTTACTCTCTTCAATCTTCATTAGCTATCAATTACAGCACCCATCAGATTCCAAATCCTGGCGATGACTTTTAATTGTACAGACATTTCCTCATTTAAACTTGATTTGCTTATAAAAAAATAAGATTTGCTTAGGTGCACTCCTCAAATCTATTGCCTAGCATGGGGTTACAGAGCGCAGCCGCTAGGTCAACCAGCCAACCGGGGATCACTCCGCACCCGCCCCACCTTGCACCAGCCAATCGGGGATCCCTCTGCACCCGCCCTACCCTGCACCAGCCAATCGGGGATCCCTCTGCACCCGCCAATCGGGGATCCCTCTGCACCCGCCCTACCCAGCACCAGCCAATCAGGGATCCCTCTGCACCCGTCCGACCCTGCACCCCAATCACCTGGAAAACACTTGTGCTGGTGCCGCAGAACAAAAGCTGCGCTCTAAAATCACCATCCCCGGTAGGGCTCGCAATTGGTCTCTCCCCACCGGACTGTTAAAGTGCCGCTGGCACCCAAGATGTCCCAAGGTCAAGCCACACTAGCTCAGCTCCCCTGCATGCTGACAGTTGGCACGTCACTCAGGGTGTTCCAAAATTAGCAAAGAGGAGCAGAGCTGTGTTCCATAAATGCCTGTGGAGGTGGTGATGAAACCCAGTCACAGGGCAGCACCAGTCGGCCGCAGATAAGGCCAGCGTAGGAGAGGGGCCAGAAGAATCGCCTTCGCGCCTCAGTGCGCAGATTTGGGCGCAGGGCCACCGCCACATTAGCGGACACGCGCGCGGTGGTCGGCGCTTGGGACGGGCCAAGTCTCGCTTGACCCCGGCTTATCACGTAAGCGGAGACACGCCAGCCGCCCGCGGAATGCCGAGGGGGTCCATTAACGTGGCTTTTCACTTTCGCCTGCCGTATTTAGAGAGAGCAAGCAGGCAGGGTAAATTTAAACCGGAGGCAGTCAATCCAAAGTGAAAGGGTCTGAAGATTCCATTCGCAGATCCCTTCAAACCGCTCGTTCTACCCCATCATTAAGAATTAATAATTATTCCAACCATGAATGAACTGGTGGATAAACCAGAAAGGACTGTGAAAAGCTCACCTGATGGGTTGTTTTTCCAAACGGACCCCTGTCAGGTGTAACACGAGTCCCACTGAAAGCCCATGAGGGAATCAATTATGGCTCCTGGAGCAGGTGTAGAAAATGAATACTGCTCATGAATGCCAAGGCTGCACAGAGGGGCCTTTATTGGGTATTTAGAGAGCGGTGGGGCTGAAAGAGAAGGCCTGTCGATAGCAAACCCAACCTCAAATGCCCACACACTCACACGCAGCAAAAGACACGGCAAGATAATGCTAAGCAGAGGTGAGAGACAGCTAGGGGCTTCAGTCTAACAATTTGGGGCTGCTGCCAACAAATCCCTGGCACTGGGACCAGAGAAGCAGACGGGGCTGGAAGGTTTCTGGTCCAGTTGAGACAAAAAGAGCATTCTGGAGCCCCAACCCACCCCATCCCACCAAGGCCAGTTCTTCAACACATCTCTGGCTGCTTAATTAGAGGAAATAGAGGTGAAGTCAGAGAGCGCGGTGGTGTGAGGAGGCATGTCCCAGCGCAAGCAGCGGAATGGGGCCCTGCTGTTTGTGGCGTTCAGATCCCGGGGAGACGCGGTGTCACCACCACAGCCCATTTGGCAGGCGTTGAGAGGCGCGTGCTTCTCACTCCCGTGCTTTGGTTTCAGTGTGTACCGCAGCTCAGGGATTCAATTCAGACGGCGATGACAAAAACACACACGTACGCACGCACTTACGCAGACTTACGGGGTCTAAAACGCACGTGGGTTTCCTCACACTCCCTCATTCATAATCTCCAACACGCTCGATCAAAAAACGCATTTCTTGACCTGGACTATAAATGAATAAATGAAAACAAACTCAGAGAAAAACACTGAACTGCTCCAGGCACATTGTTACATTTGCGGGACTTCAGCGAAGGTGTCCTGAAAGTGAGTAAATCGTGGTGAATGCCCTTTAACCATGGGCAAGCAGTAGGGATGCCCTTAAAGGGTAGTCACTTAAAACTATTATTTAACTGCCTGTTAAATTAAAGGTCACATGGTCTCCCATAATTTCTGTTTTTCAAAGCTCCCTGCCGGCTTTGGCCACATTTCATCTTGACTGCATAACTCCACTTTACCTTGACCAGCGCACACTGGGGGCAGGGGGTAGGGAATCCTGGTCCTCGAGGGCCGCAGAGTGGGTAAGTGTCAGAGCTACCGCTCATTAGCAGCTGATTTACACACAGTGATATAAAATAACTGGCTTAATTACAGGATTAAGAGGTGAGGTAGAACAAAAACCAGCAGACACTACTGTTCCCGAGGGTTAACTCTCCCCCTGTCTAAGGGCGTAGCTGGTGCTACTGCTGTTTCGATGGATTGGCCAGAGGTTTGGAAAGTCAGTCCTGTGTGCCTCAGTGAAAGGACCTATTTACATATTACACACCTATTTGTATACTTACGCTCCTCCCTGTGGGACCTGGGCAGCCCATTGGAGGGGACGCCAGACAGAGCCCACCCCCCCTCAGCCCACACTCTTCAGTCCTCCCAATATCCACGGCTCCCTGGGGGGCCCATGGTGAGGTGGAGTTGCCGTTTGAAACATCAGCGGGGAAAAGGGTATGAGTGGGGTAGAGAGGCCCTGGCGAAAGAAAAAAACTAAACGCTCACAATTTGGGTGGGGGGGGGGATTTTATACATGAAGAGCCAGAGATTCTCCAAATTGCAGTAAATACTCCCTCTACGTTCTACACTCAGTAAAGCAGTAAATTGAGACAAACAAAGCAAGAAAGATTGCATCTAATCTGACCCGCTTAGAAACATTCCTTGAGGGAACATTACACAGTGAGCGTGAGCTCTCTCTCTCTCTCTCTCTCTCTCTCTCTCTCTCTCTCTCTCTCTCTCTCTCTCTCTCTCAGGAACTAGACTTCTGTCCCCTGTAATTTTAACCTAAATCAATTAATCTAGATCCTTTAGCTGCTGATAATAGTCCTTGTAACCTTGCAGGGGAAAGGGTTTGATATCATTACCATACATTATTGTGCAACCCCTCTGTTTATTTACACACACACACACACACACACACACACACACACACACACACACACACACACACACACACACACACACCAAAGACATTTTCACTTTTCACTTTTTGGAAAAGACTATTAGGGGCTGGCAGCAAAAAATGTTCTCTGGTTGAAGACCGGGGTTAAACAACAACATACACCATGCAAAAATAATGTAATCAGTATTCATTATATCGGTGACAGGGAGAAAATTCATCCTCACCCCGTCTGTCATTCCCGCAGCCCTCTGGGGATTCGGTGAAGGTTAATTTATTTAAATCTCCCAACCACTCATTTCAATTCCATTAAACAAAACTAATGAATCTTTGGTTTGCAGTCTAATCAGCTTACACTGTCAAAGTCCCCAGATCTCTCCAGGAACACAACATTCGGGGAGTCGCAGGGAGTTTGCACTGATAACGCAAGCCCCTGGAAAGGTCATGCCGATTCCAAGAGACACATTTTCTTCCAGGTGCACCTCTGTCTATATCTGCATGTGAGCTCTGTGTAAGAGAGGCAATTACGGAGAGGGACTGTGCGAGAGAATCATTTCTGGTTGACTGTGTGCGTAAGCGCGTGCGTGTATGTCAGAAAGAAATTATTCTTATTATTTTGTGCGTTTAATTGCTTTGGCAACATTGGCGTATCAATACGCCCGCCAATAAAACTGAATTGAATTGAACTGAACTGAGAGAGGCGGTTCTAAGATCTTCCCCTTGGTCTCATCTTTCTGATTAGAGCTCCCAGGGTGCCAGGGATTTTGCGGGGGGGGGGGGGGGGGGGTTTTAGTAAAAAAAAGCCAGGCCCCCCCCCCCCCCACAGGGCCGCGCCCCCGCGCCGCCCCCCCCCCGCCCCCCCCCCGCCCCCCCCCCCCCCCCCCCCCGCCCGTATCCCAAAAACCTCCTGCCCCCCCCCCACTCCTTTTCCTTCTACATCACAGCCTGGAAAATCAATTTCCCATCTGTCCCATCTCCCAGACTGCTTTTCTGGATATGTCATGTCTGTTACATACCGAGGCGCGCATTGATACAGGCGCAACCCTTCCATCGATGCAGCAATTTAGTCAGAATACAATAACGCCTCTCGGGTGCCTTTTCTTCATTGCAAACTCTGAAAAATCACATTGGCTTAATTTTGGAACAGAGACAACTGTCAGTTTTATTATCAGCGTAATAATTTTGAATCTGCTTAAAGTGACACGGTGACAAGGTGAAACTGACAAGGTGCTACTGTGGGAAAGCACTGATGAGGGAAGGAAAAATAAACTCCTTGATTGCCCTGCTTTTTGTGGAGGGTTCGGAGATTGCCATCTTTGATTTCTGACAGTCTGAGTTATTAACTGTCCGTCCCGTCAAACGGCTAAGCCAGCTGCACAGGGTAACAATTCCGCCCAGGTTTTTCCACGTCCTTTTCCCTCTTGGCTGTGACGTTTCGCACTCGGCCAGTTCCCGACAAGGAGGAGTCTGTGGAGGTTTTGGGGTGGACGCTCTCGCCCGTCTGGACGACCAGCTGCGCGGTCGGCGGGGCAACGGCCGACTGCAGTATCCGAGTGCGAGGCAATTGCTGAGGCAGTAATTTGCTTTACTGGTTTTGGAAATACCTCTGGGATTAGACAGGGCTTGGACTGAGTTCCACCAGCCCGCTGGCTAGCCCGCCCCGATGCTTCTGTGACTGTGCCACATCAGGACTGAGCAGTCAGACTCTGCTGTAATGTTGCTCCATCAACAGGAGCTCCAAGGGCGCCAGAGCCCACTTATATGACCTTATCCTCAAACTGATATAAAGTTATATCTTAGTTTTGCAACACGCTCACTTTGCATCGCACCGATTGGCTTCGCGAGCAAAACGAGGCTTAATGACTAAGAGGCAGGCCCATTTGAGGTTCTCAGTTTTGCCTGCAACCAGCCTCTTAAATGAAAAGGAAAAAGAACCAATGTGGCTTTTTTACTTTGGGATACTCCACAGTGTGATTACACCATTGATTGTTTTTCAAGAAGGATGTTGGCACGTTTCTCGTATGACAAACGTACTGTTTTTCAAGAAGGATGTTGGGACGTTTCTCGTATGACAAACGTACTGTTTTTCAAGAAGGATGTTGGCATGTTTCTCGTATGACAAACGTACTGTTTTTCAAGAAGGATGTTGGCATGTTTCTCGTATGACAAACGTATTGTTTTTCAAGAAGGATGTTGGCATGTTTCTCGTATGACAAACGTATTGTTTTTCAAGAAGGATGTTGGCATGTTTCTCGTATGACAAAGACGTGCTCCAGGTTCCCTACGCCGCTGGACTCTGGACAGCGCTCTCTCATTAAAAGCTATCGGTGTGCAATCCCACCTGCGTGACTCAGAAGCGGTGAATAAAGAACCCGGGATTGGCAGAAGCCGGTGACTTTTCGCGCCGTACTCTGCTCCTCTCGCCGCGTGGGCGGCTGATCCTCTCATGGTCGGAGCGGGAGGGCGACGGATTGTCAGGTGTGAGAGCTCCGATCCCAATCCGCGGAGTGCGTGCACGCACACCGATGCACGTGCGGGGAAGGGAAAAGAAAACCACATCACCACTTGACAAATCGTGGCGACAAGCGAGGAAGTTTAATTTCCAGGACAACAATAGCCTTAATAAGACAGCCAGAAACCCACTATGGCTTTGATTACATGCTGTGATGGATGTCAGATTGGAGCATTTGGAGTGTGGGGTGGGTGGGTGGGTGATCCAACAGTATTTACACGAAAACAACTATAACTGTCTCATCCATCAATCTATGCACCGTTCCGTTATTGGCCAGGACACACAAGGTTTAATTTGCATCACAAAGACAATCTCAAAGTTTGAATATAATTAACGTAAGCAGAGAAATTGGCATTTTCTAAATCAGGGGCTTCATTCTCTATGCTGGTTGACAGTGTATATCCCCAATAGAAAGCCTGGTCTCTACTTTACAATGTTCCTCTTTCTCCGAGCACTGAGCACACGCATGAGTAATTGAAAATGTAGCTGTTTGAATAATACCACCCATGTGACGCAAAAAAATAACAACAGCTGTATCTTAAAAGAAAATCTTTCTGCTTTGAAGCTATTTCAGAATACAGACCGACGCCTTAAAAAGGGCCACTCGGAACCTGGACGTTCCGCTCTTGCCAATCGGACTTAGGCTCACATGTCGGCCAATGGCCATCCTCATTGTTTGCCAAGCCTAACACCTGACACAAGACCCACGCGACCCCATACAGCTCAACCTGGTCCCCTTCTTTATGTGAAATCTACATGCAACACAATAAGGCACCTCCAGTCCATGTTGGAGAGCAGATGACGTTAGAGGACTTTAAAGGTCATTCTGTAGTCACAACATATTTGCATCTTGTTGTAAACGGTTCCCATTTCTTCAAGATTTTCGGTTCAAGATTTTTCTGAGTAGTAACTCAAATGTGGAAATGTATACACACACTTTGGCCTTGTCCACGCCATGTACAAGGCCAACGTTCATACAGGGCCAACGCTCATGCCTCACATTAGACCAGGGGTGGGCGACTCTTTACCACCAATGCCAGAAGCCCCAGGACCATCAGCTATGAGGTGATCTCCACACCGGAGGATCCTGAACAATTCCTAGAGCGATTGCAAATGAGGATAAACACTGCTAAAAAGAAGGACTTTCCACAAGGTTGGCTTTCAAGGAAGGAAGACGGGGAGGACCAGTTCAGAGCCTTTGGACCTCAACCACCTCAGCCGGATGGCCACAGAGGCAACTCTGCCCGCAGCTCTGCAAGGTCAGATGACCATCTGCTCGCTCCAATGAAGCTGGTTATGCAGTCCCAGCTGTTTACACTTTGCCTCATTTTGTGCCCGAGTCTAAAAGAGAAGGAAACAATTAGCACAAATGACAAACGAAAAACATATTTCCCCACCACCGGCATTGGTTTTGTGATGCACATCTAACTGAAGCAAATGCCTCCTGCCCAGAAACTGCCATCGATGAGCGTCCAGCTGGAACCTGCAGGGTCACGGAGGTCATCTGAGCAATTAAAAACACAAGGGCAATTTGCCTGCCCCACAGACCAAAGCCAAGCACCTTTTCCCGAAATGGAACAAGGCCAAGACCACCCTAAAGAATTCAGGTCGTAAAGATTCCAAGAGGCCAAAGCCGAACAGGTTCTGGAAGATTACAATAAAACGGCGATTGCTTTGCTTTACACTATAAACGGCGTAACACGTCCTGTCAGTAGCCCTTTGATCAATGCAGGGGACTAACCTGAGGAAAAGCCAGCAGAGTGCCATGCTTCTTCTGTCTCTGGCACCGATGGACATAATGCCGGCTCTTTACGTACGAAGGAGCCCCAGACCACAGGCGGGCGAAGAATATTCTCCGAAACGTAATCCACATTTTAATCTGCACTACACACAAATATGTGGAGAAATCTTGGAAAAACAAAAGTAATGAGATGATGGCACAAGGTAAGACCGACCAGCCCCTGAAATGTTCCTAATGACAAAAAATGTTAGCTTCCTTTGGTCACCGCGTATTTGCGGCTCAATTCGTCGTGGGTTGCCCGAGTCGGATGTTGTTTATTTTTAGACTGAGCAGCAGCAAGGGCAGGGCGGGGGCAGAGGGACAGGCAGCTGGTGTAGTTGTTGTCTGTAGGACACAAACACACAAGCACAGACACACAGGCAAAGGGCCTTCGCTTCATGTCATCCCAACCCAACGGCAGCAGGACTGTGCCATGTCTGGCAGCAGGCAAAATGCCCTCTTTTAAAACAAGACCAACCTGGGCTCAGACTCCCGGCCACAAACCCATGGAATTTCCCAGCGCCTTTGCAGACCCCTGGGAGGTTGGCCGGGGTACGCCCGATTCTCGTTTAGGGGGGTTAGTCATTAGTGCTGCAGGAGCAACGGTCCTGAGGTGTCAGCTGACACCTCGTCAGGGTATCAGAGATCTGCAGCCGAGACACATGTCCAGAAAATCCGTGATACATGAGAATTAAACGGGCAACAA
This sequence comes from Hiodon alosoides, assembly GCA_025775065.1. Classification (NCBI taxonomy): domain Eukaryota; kingdom Metazoa; phylum Chordata; class Actinopteri; order Hiodontiformes; family Hiodontidae; genus Hiodon; species Hiodon alosoides. Next base: position 23,890 of record JAOYSI010029936.1, read on the forward strand.
TGAGGATATTTATAGGATATTTTATAGGATAGGATATAAAAGGCTGTAAAAGGGCACAGATAGGCTAAACAGCCGCCCTCCAGCACGGCAGGGAACGGGCCGGGCCGGGCCTGAAGCAGCGCTTTAACAGGCTCTCGCCCTGAGGCTTCCATCCACCTCAGCAGCTGTCAGATGGACAATCTGGGTCCACACCAAGATTAACGGCGATGCCCCGTGTTTTAAAAAAGTAGAGGAGGGAGACTGGCAGGTCTCCCTATAATTGATTTCCCCAGCTGTGGCGAAACTCGCTGGCATGCAATCCGCCGTGTGTTGGCCCCCTCCCCCCCCCCCCGCCCCGCCTGGTATTTCATACCTTTTTAAGGCTCAGCAGATCGCCACTGTCATGGAACGACACCCAGCCCCGGACCATAAACTGTATCTATTTCAGGACTATTCCGTTACAGATGATGGGAAAAACAGAGGTGGGCCGCAGAGGAGGGGGCCAAAACTCCTGGAGGTAGGCACCACATATTTCCACGGCATTGCCGGGAAGGCTTACCCTAAATAGACCACCACGATGGCGACCTTTGATGGTCTGCAAATCAGGTGGTGCGTGGCAAATGTACAAACAAGAGGATTTTGCTGGTTACCACTTCTAATGGCTAAGAACGTTGGCGGGGCCGAGGGCAGAACGTACAGAACTTCAAACTTCAAAATATGACCTGCCCAGAGAAAAACCAAGGGAAACCAGGCCAGTGGCAGTCCAGGAGAAAGCGGGACAGAACTCCATGAGGAGTAGCGCACAGTGGGGTCACTAGGGCAGCGCAAAACAGATGGCTAGCTGGTTGTGGTGGCTGAGTGAAGGTGAATGCCTCCTGTCTGGGGGATCAGTGTCACTGGGCGATGGAAGGGCATACGGCCAGATCAGATTGTGCACAGGTGGATGTGACCAGCTGACAAATAAAGACAGGATCAGATTGTGCACAAGGGGGTGCGATCTGCAGACAAATAAAGACCATATCAGATTGTGCACAGGGGGTTGCGATCTGCAGACAAATAAAGACCATATCAGATTGTGCAGAGGTGGGAGCGATCTGCAGACAAATAAAGACCATATCAGATTGTGCAGAGGTGGGAGCGATCTGCAGACAAATAAAGACCAGATCAGATTGTGCAGAGGTGGGTGTGACCAGAAGACGCATAAAGGTTCTCATGTTCTGAATTGCCACTCAAGATTCAGTGCAACCTTTTGGCAATGGGTGGGGGGAGCTTTTCAATGTTGAAAACATGAACACGAAGATCGTGGTTCATCAGACCAGGAAGTGCCCCCGACTTGTCAATGATTTCCCCACTTATTGGCACAAAATGCAGAGTTCATAGTCTCGTCTTTGTCCTATAAACCAGTTGTGTCCCTTTGGACTGCACTGTGATGCCAATGAGACACAGAAGAGATTTCTCTCTGAACAGTCAATGACCCCATTTATCTGTGATTAGTCATTACTCAAGGAACCAAAATCTGTCTGCTGTCCTTTGGGAAGTCGTGGCAGACATGGGACAGCTGGCATAAAACTTTCCTTATTGAAAACATGCAACAAAAATAAAGAATTAACGGTGACGAAAATGTAGTGCAAAAAGGGCAGACGACACAGAAGGCTGGCAACTTTATACAGACTGTCATTTAATCTTAACCCCCCCTGCCCTGCTATTGCCAGAGGTATCTAAGTGACTGGAAGTTCCCAGACTAATTACAAAGCAAAACTGAGCTGGTTGCAAAGAGACAGATCCCGGCCCAATCAACGAGAGGGTTGCTCTGTTGTCAAGGCGACACTTAGAGCAGGACAGGTGAAAAAGATGGGCGAAGGGATCACTCCCATCCCACTCTGCCAGCTGTTGAAGATCTGACAGCCACCTGCCCGGGAACACCCAGATGCTCCTGCCTCCAACCTCCCAGGAGCCCATTATCCAGGCATCGCTCAGCGGCTTCACAAAGGCTCGTTGCTTTCTCTCTCAGAAAAAAATACAGCAGGCATAAAAGGTGGATATCAGAGGGTGACGCACAAAGAACAGACTCCTTGTGCCTGGCAAGTAGGGGTGAAATCAATTATAACCCTTCCTATGACCCCCGCAGGATTACCGCAGTGAGCTGCACTGCCGGGTGGCCTTATCCCATAGCCTTCACTGCTACCCCCTCCCTCTGTCCCTGTGTCTGCATTCCCATCGGCACAAACTCGCACCCTCCAGTCTGCGGCCCTCTTTACAATTCTCTACACCTTTCCTATTTTGACTGAGAAATGAAAAGCTCCGTTTGACTGCAGGCTAAATGGAGACTCGCTCTGTGCATGGAAACAAAGGGCCTCCAGATACACCCTCGCCGTGGGTGATGCTGAGACCCCCCCCCACCCCACCTGTTTCCCAGCCGTGCCTGTGCACCACGGCAGTGAGCAGACTGTGAACGGTGACGGTGAGCAGAACTGCAACCAGTCAGAAGCACGACTCACAGAACCAAGCAGTCTGTACTCGTGCAGTGGCAATGAGCCCCCAAACTCCCAAAAGTATTCACAATGGTATGAGAATCAAACCGCGCAGTATGAGGCACCGAGAGAACTTTGATTGGCTGATACAGCTTGTAACCGAGTGGGTTGTTGTTTATATTCTAATTTTGCCTCCAGCCTGGGGAAATTCAGGAATTCACAAAATGTACGCCTCGGTACAACCTGCTAATGCCAGGATTTTCCCCTGGTATGACAGGCTTTTACAACACAAGTCTACTGGTGTTCTAACAATGCTGTTTTAAGCTGCAGAAAAAATAATCTACTAATTTATTTATAACGAGGCATAAACAAACACAGAAGTGAGATGATTGGGATCAAACAAAACCATGGTGGAATCCCACTTTTAAAGCAGTTTTCTGGTGATTAGGGCCTTTTAAAGGGGTGCAGCGACGTTTTCCAGGTCATTTAAACGAAAGCACACCCCCCCCAGTCTCCCTTGCTCGGAGTCTCTCCTGGTGGCTGGATCTGTGATCAGCCCCTGTGCAACAGCGTGATTCCTCCTCAACGCGTCTCCACCGTGGGTTACCCGTCACAGGCGACGATCAGTTGGGTTCGCACCAAGGAATCTTGTCCGTTAACAAAGCTCCACTGGCGACCCACCATTAATTATCGTGTCTTACAAGATTAGAGCGACAGAAGCAAGGGGGAATGAAAGATTGTGCAGAGCTTGTCTTAGTGGTGCATCCCCTGGTGTAGCAAAGGCCTACAACAACAAGGGAAAAAAACCAAACAAACAAACAAAAATAACTCAAGAAACTCTGGGCTGAGCTTTTCCCCCACTGTCTATGAGGGGTGGGCTCGCGGCGGTTGGGCTCGCGGCGGTTGGCCTTCGCCTGACAGATCGGCCGGCAGCAGGGTAGGATAGGGATGCCTGGCAGAGCATTGGGAGAGGATCCCAGCAAGCCTGGGATGACAGGGGGAATGAGATATCGTCGGAAGACCGTGGTTCCCGGTGCCGTTGAGTGTAATTCCACAGAGCTGAATGAAGCAAATATTTGATGGGAGGAAGGAAGATTGATATTGGGAGTACAGCGGAATCAGCGGTTTTTGCTTTTGCATGCGCGAACATGCACACACCCGGACACAACAGAAAGGTCACCACTCCAGAGGGAATCTCAGGGGTCCACAAAATAAGAAACACGTGTGTGCACTTTCTTTAACCTACAGTTGGAGCCGGCCTAACAGCAGTGCGGTTTTAACTTGTGGAGGAATGACATTTCGGTCCTTTTAAGGAATCATTAGGCAAGGAAAGCTTTCACTCTTCAATGCCCCAGGACAGATGGCCCAGAAGGACTCCCCCATTAGTGTGTCCATGCAGCCACTCTGCACTTTGTTAAAACAACTCAGCAGAGAGGAAGTGACTTCTCCCTCAACAAAACTGATTTAAACCGATCCCGAGGAGAGTAACGAGATCCGGACTGCATTAAGGCCCACCCGGCGGTCAGTGTAACTTCACACACCGAGGAAGGGCACTCTGGATCTGACTGAAAACCCAACTTCTGAACTCACACGTGACCTGAATGAAATGCTCCCTGAAATGCGGCAGGTCGAGCAGAGACACTCAGCCAAAAAGAACTTTCAAAAATAAACCCAAACTACCAAAGCATCAATACCGGCCTTGAGCTGGTGGCTTGGTTATGCTCATGTGGAAACTCCAAAAGACAACTCGGGGAAAGAGAAATATCCCCACCCAGTAGGAATCCTTGTGAAAGCATTCTGGAACTCATCAAACTGATTCCAGCACTCAGAACCACAAAGAGAGTTAACGCTGCACATTTATTATATAAACACAATCCAGGTGCTACTCTTTATCCATTTCACAAGCTCCAGTTACCCATGACTTCAAAAGCTATCAGTGAACACAGATGACTTGCTTGACCTTTGTAACAAGGCCACGGCCATTCCCTAACGCTCCAACATTCTTACAACCTCCGAAATAAGACTTTCAAAAGGAAACCCTTTTCGACGCGCATTACGGACTGAATTAACAAAACCGTTTGGTACAGTCAGAGTGCTAGAACGGTCTCCAGAGTAAACACATAATCACAGCTCAGGCTGTATTTCAAATGGGTGCTTTGATCCGCGTGTGGAAAAATGGTAACCCTCGATATAGCCCTGTTGCAGGGAATATTTGGTGCGTGGGTCATAATAAGCACTAACGCAGGGAAGTTTGATTTGTGTGCAGAAGGGAGCGCTGTGTGACCCTCCTCGGGGAGCGCAGTACAGCGGGCGCACACCTGGGCATTTCCTGCTTTGTACCGAAACACTCTTTTCCCATCAGCACCCTGATCCCCTAGGGTGACAACAGCTCCTGACATCTGTCAGTACGGGCTGCCAACGTTTGTCAAAGCACAATTTCTCTACGACTTAATAGCCTGAAGATAAATCGTCACAGGTGGAAAGAGAAAAAGAAGGGAATTTCATGGGCATCGATTTACACTCTGTGTTTCTGAAATCTGGTAGACATTGTCCAATTTGGCATAAAGAAGAAAGATTTGATGTGTGAGGTAACAGTGCATGCAAACTCTAAGTGGAGGAATAACTATTTATCCACAAAAAACGCCCCTATTTTTATATATATTATATGCGTTAGTCTCTATTCCACTGTTCTGTATGACGGGCATATGGCTCTCATACCAGAGGGGTATGGAAGACCAACAGTGGACACAGAAAATGTTCATTAAAATCTGCTCTTACAACACGGTCTGGTAATTGACCTCACTGTCCATTTAAAACAATTTTGTTGCTTAGCAAACGCTTTTTGCCCAAAGCCACTTAGACAGCTTAAAATTTTGACATTCATCCACTTATACAGCTGGATATTTACTGAAGCAATTCAGGCTAAGTACCCCACTCAAGGATACAACTGCTGGGTTAAAGCTTAAACTGGCAACCATTTGGTTACAAGCCCGTCACCTTAACCGCTACGCCACACAGACGAAAAAGCCCTGTGTGTTTCCCCTTGCGAAAGAACCGCACCTTCTAAAAAAGAAATTCACACCAACAGGGCTTCAGTATGACACAAGACCTTGCCGGCTTTAAAAAAAAAAAATCTCTAGAGTCTATTTAGTGGATAGGCCGGGCAGGGTTGTCCACATTTGTCAATATTCTGGCAGCACGCAGGACTCTGCACAATCTTTAATTAACAGGTACAACAAGTTAATGCATAAATAAAGCGCCCGCGTTTACATAACCAACCTACAAAACAAGAATCTGGGGACTTGGTTTCAGCCCAGTTCTTTTACTGTTAATTACAGGAGGAGGAGGACCCCAGGGCTGATTCTCGTGGAGGGCCCTCTTCCGACTCACATCTCACATCCGCAGGCAGGATTAATAGGCTAGGCCCGCGGAAGGGCTGCCCTGTGGAGCTCCGGGGCCCGGGCTGTGAACGGCGGACCCCCACTCGCCGGCGTAGGCAAAACGGGAAGTGAGAGAAAGAGAGAGCGAGAGGACGAGACGGAGAGAGACGGAGAGAGAAGCAGAGCGCCTCGATTCCCCTTCCGCGCCGGCCACGGCCTTTCTATGACTCCCGAGGATTTGAGTGTCCTAGATAGTGCAGCACTTAGAGAGCTGAGTAAAAAGAGAAAAGGGAGAGTATGGTGGAGAATTCGATTTTCATCAATTTTTGGAAGCAGTAAAAGAAAAACCAAGAAAGAAAGAGGTTCCAGGTTTAGACAGGAATTTGTGCTAAATGCGTCATCCACATACTGATTCCACTGGTGCGTTCTGCTCTGCCGTCCCATACAACATGTTCATTCAGACCCGCAGAGTGCTTGGACCTTACACAGCTCTCAGAGGACCAACAACATCTTTCCCCTTTGACACGGCTTCCATCTTTCCTAATAAACCGTGTGGCAGGCAGACATAAACTCGGCCCAGAAAATGGATTTACCAATCCATGGTAAACTAAAATTGAGCACTTCTAACCCACACAGGGCGTTTTTTGTTTTTTTTCTCTCCCCGCCCAACAACCAGGATTCAGGGAATGGAGGAAAACAGAATCCTGTCCCAATGAACACACATGGGAGGCTAGTTGATAAATAATGCTTGAGAAATGAGACTGAGCACCAGAATAAAAAATGCAGTGACGCTGGTGCGTATCTCAGGGAAAGCACAGGGTTCTTTGGGTTCCTCACTGCAGAGGGTCACTTTTGCTCCATAATCACAGTTTGTTTAACTGCTGGCCTCTCCGGAGCTGGTGAGCCGGCCGCCTGCTGGTCTCTGTCTGGTGCAGTGCACGTCCACAAATGACCCTGACAAGCCTCCCCACCGGGATCTGAAATACTGCGCCATAAAACAGCGCGCGGCAGCAAACCTGTATCCGTTTGCTGATTTGTGGATCCAATTATTTCCCCGCTGTAATAGCCACGTTGAGTGCGATGATGCGGAGTTGACTGCCGCCGTGGTGTGGTTCGCTCCGTGCTACAGGCCGGGGCGAGCCCGCGAGGGCGAGGGTGGGTGCGGGGCGGAGCTTGCGAGGGTGTGGACGGGGCACAGCCCGCGAGGGCGAGGGCGGGTGCGGGGCGGAGCTTGCGCGGGTGTGGTCGGGGCGAGCCTGCGAGGGTGGGTGCGGGGCGGAGCCTGCGAGGGTGTGGACGGGGCACAGCCTGCAGGGGCGAGGGCGGGTGCGGGGCAGAGCTTTCGCGGGTGTGGGCGGGGCAGAGCCTGCGAGGGCGGGTGCGGGGCGGAACTTGCGAGGATGTGGACGGGGCACAGCCTGCGAGTGCGGGGCGGAGCTTGCGCGGGTGTGGGAGGGGCAGAGCCTGACACTGACGACAGCACTCAGACCAATATCCCCCGTGACTGACACCAAACGTCTCTACAAAGAACAACGATAAAATCATTGGAGATCAAAAACAAGATCAAAAAAGATAGATGAGGATGTAGGGGGCTTTCAACACATAACCTGGGCCTAAACAATGCGAGCAGACTGAAGAGAATTGCTGTATTTTAAAATGGACAGTTGCCAAGGTATGAGGGGAATATATATTTTTTCCAGTAAACACCCCCTACATGCCAATGTGAATGTCTCC